>JAGEOH010000352.1:0-51679 GCA_032207245.1 Pardosa pseudoannulata | reverse complement strand
GGGGAAGGACATGACTTCTAATCAAATAATTATGGTGTTAGAAACCATTTTATATCATATAATATTTTACTGTAATATTTACGCTGTATAGAACGCACTCTCCGATTTCCAAGCGTTGTGAGACAGGAAAACCTTTACTCCCTGGCATATCTAATGAGTAGTTATAATAATCTTCAAGCCTGCTCTACCCATCAAACTCAGAATATCCCAAAAAGGGTTTCCAAATTTGCTATCAATTGTAATCACCTGTGAAATATTCCTGAGAACACAGAGATACATAAAAAGTAAAATATATTTAGCTGCTAAAATAGATCACCACTATTTTTGAAGAGTAATTGCACACTTAAAATTGATAAATGGTACTGCTTCAATGGTGTGTCCGCTTTGAAATCACTTAAAAACCCACCATGAAACAATTCTGACAACAAAGCGGCTCACTTAAAACCCTCTGCACCGGGATGGGATGCGTTTTCATTGCTCGTAAAAGGGCGATGAACGTGTTTCTCCTCGAACATATACGCTTTTACCCTGTGACTTCGGTCTCAGAAAGCGTAGTTCGCATCAGCCTAGCTGCTAGCTTGGTTGGTGGGTGAATTTTTGGATGTGGGACAGCGCTTGCGCTGATCCCCGCTGTGAAACATTAGAAATTCCATCTGAAGCTAACCGGTGGCTTGATTCAGTGTCGCAGGCGTTGTCGTTTTCCACACCCGGTAGTGTAACTGCTGATGAAATTATATTCCCAAATATGTCTCAATGCCACCGGTGCTAACAAATTGGTCACTCTTCCTTAAATTGTAATTTGACCCCCCAGTTGCTTTAAAATGTGGCGATTAGCACAGCCAATTTTAAAGGTTGTCCTAGCAATCGAATATCAGTTAAAAATGTAAATTCGAGGGCTGCTGCACATAAATTTGCACCTATCCCCCATCCCTCTTATATTTGGAAAGAGAGGGCTTTAAACTGTGCAAAACTCACA
The DNA here is from genome assembly GCA_032207245.1 of Pardosa pseudoannulata. Lineage (NCBI taxonomy): Eukaryota > Metazoa > Arthropoda > Arachnida > Araneae > Lycosidae > Pardosa > Pardosa pseudoannulata. The sequence continues at coordinate 50,703 of JAGEOH010000352.1, read as the reverse complement.
AAACTCTTGAGTCTCCTCCTTTGAGGCTGCGACTTCTACTAAATCTAGCTTACCTCAAAAAATTAAGAGAACCTCAACTAAATCAAACAGGAAAAAATCCAATTCCAAATAAATGGAACTAACACCAATGTTAAATTTCAAAATCTTGACGGCGAAAGTTCGAATCCTAAAAATATTTCTGATTTCGCCGCTGTGTTCGAATTTCTTAAGTGAATTCAGGTTTTCATGTCTGAATACAATATTTCTGATCTTAATTTGTTTAAAAACTTCTCCAAAATAATGAAATCGACCAATTATACATCTACTAAAATGTATGAAATTTTTGATCTTATCTCTAACACCTTCAATGCTGAATACGCAGTATATGGATACACCTTATTGTGCCTCACTACTAACGTTGTTTTTATAGGTATATTACTTTAAAGTCTTATTATTTGTATATTTTGTAAAATTTCAAAATTTTTCCTAATTTCTCAAAATTATTCAAAATTATTTTAAGCTATATGACGTTGTCTATTTATTCATTCTACTTTTTGAGCCTTGTTAAGCGCCCATTGACCTCTCCTCCCCTGATTTTTTTTCATTTTACTCGTTTTTGGTTAAAATTTTTTTATTTCGGATCAACAGATCACAAAATTCAAACTTTTGAAGATAAAATAATGAGGTGGCTTAGGATCCTGCCTCTTCTGTTCAGTCAAATTTTATTGGCGTTTCGTCAGTATCCATTTTACGATTCTGAGCGACTTTTTAGTACTTTTTTCCCATTTGTATTATATTTACTTATAATTCATTGCTGTTTAAATTTAACTTCTATTAAAGAACACTTCATTAAAATCTCACATAAATTCTTTTCTACTATTGATAGTATTCCCAACGAAATTGTTCTGAACTTCCGGACTACGATTTCGCAGATCCCGAGTTCATGTGTATGCCTAGAATCTCCTTACTGAACTGTTTATTTATTATTTTTTTTCTAAAATTTTTTGTCATACTTCATGCTCTAAACAGGCAAATATTCAAGCTATATACTGTTGTCTATCTATGCATTACAATTACTGAGCCTTGGGTGACGCCCAATGACTCCAATACTACAAACCTAGTACTTCCTACTTTTTTAATGTTTTCGAATTTTAGACCCCCTAAACTTATGTATCTTGTAAACATTAGTCCCTCCCCCACATTTTATTACTCTGCAGATTATTTATCAAAATATTTTAATTCTGGATAGGAGAACTTAAAAAAGTGTGTTAATTTTAGCTCCACTAATGTTGTAGCTTAGGCTCCTCCCACTTACTTGCTTTGAAATTTTTCTGCTAGTGTGCCAGGATCCAATTTACGTTTCTTGAATTTGCTTTTTCGATATCTTATTCCCATTTAAGGAAACTCTTGCCTCTGATAAATTATTTTTACCCTAGCATAAAATCTGTTAATTGTTTAGAAAGTGCTGTAAATGATTTAACTGATAACATTAATGCAGCAAAGAAAAACTCTTCTCCCATAATGAAATGACCTAGGAACCATAAGTTACCTTCCCATATTAAGAAATTAATAAACAGTAGAAATGTAGAACGAAAGCTTTATCAATACCTACGCATCCCTTCCTCAAGGAAAGTGTACTTTGTTCTCAAGAGGACTGTCAGAGAAAAGATTCAAATTTATAGACAGAAACAATGGCTAGATTACATAAGTAGCCTTACTACCGAAGACAGTTCGATATGAAAATTCCAGAAACGTGTGAGGAGTAACGGTTACAACAGCATAGCTCCCATCCATGGTTTAAATGATGTAGCTTTCGATCCGACTGGTTAAGCAGAAGCGATAGCGGAAGTTTACGAAAATCAATTCGTGCCTAACGAAGACTTAGAAGACGACGATCACGACCGCCAGGTTATTAGTACTGTAAATAATTTTCTTAATAATCCTCCAAGTAACGAATTAAATCCTGCTACTATCTTAGAAGTAACTTTAATTATTAAAAATCTTAAAAATAATAAATCTACTGGAATAGATGACATTTCTAACAGATGAAGAAAAATCCTTCTTCCAAGCCTAGTAATTTATTTAATTCCAATAATTAATTATATGATGAAACTTAAATACTTTCTTAAAGCACGGAAAACTGCAATAGTATGTCCAATACCCAAACCAAAAGCTAATTTAACATTTACTGAAAGCTACCGTCCTATTAGTCTCCTAAGTTGCCGAGAGAGTGATATTTAACCGCCTCCCGTTCTTCCTGCAGGGAAATAATGTGCTAATTCCGGAGCAATTTGGTTTTCGTAACCAGCACAACAATACTCATCCGCTGCTTCGTGTAGTAGAACTCGCTAACGAGGGATTACAATCACGTAAGCCAACTGGTGCACTCTTTCTTGATATTGGAAAGGCTTTCGACCGCATCTCGCATGTAGGCACGAAGTGTATATAACTGTTAAGTACATTTTTAGTTATAAAGATATAGATTAATAATCAGATCAAAGTTTTAATATCAAACCGAGAAATTAATGTAAAACAATAATTACTGAAACGATCGTAAAATTTAAAAAAAAAGTAAATTATATTTTTGTATATCTTCTGTAATTTTGTACATAAAAAATGTTTTAGACAGTTTAAATGGAACTAACTGGTTACGTAGCCATAAAGACTTTAAACTGTCTACCTCTACTAGATATATTTTTTAAAAAGTGTACCTAATTATGTAAAAGGGCATTTTTAGTAAAAACGAAAAAATAATTTATACACATATGCTACTAAATTTCTGTTAATTTATGTTTGGAATAAGCGTATTATAATGTCCCGAAGATATAAATAATTATACGGTTAGGTTGAAACTATTAGAACAGAAGCAACTCGATCGAGAACAAAACTGAGCAGTCCCCAACTGGTGGGACTCAGCTATTGTACACAAGCAGAATATCCAAGAAACATCTAGCTTGAACAACAAAGCTCTAGAACCATCCAGATTTTGAAAAAAATAATAAATTACCTTATTTTAAATTAAAATTTTAGTCTTTAGTTCATATTTTCTGAATGGGACTCGAATCAGGGACGAATAGATCAGCAGTCCGATGCTCTACCGGTCGAGCTACAGCAAATGATGGCAGTATGTTTTTAAGCGGGAGAAAAAGTGAGTTAAGGTTTAAAAAAACTGTCTTCTGGTATTGGCAAAGAAATAAGCTCATAGAATTCTGGCCTGTCCGGCTTTTTTGTTATTCTGCCTGTCCTCCCGCCTCATTAGGCATTATACTCAGAAGTGTGCGGTACTTCCATAATTTAAAGGACTATTTTCCGTTCTTTACAGAGATTACTCGAAGATAATAAAACTCCGATGGACTGTAAATCTAAAAATATTTTTTTATAGTTTTACAAGCAATCCAAAAATGCACTAACCCTTTTAAAAGTCAGATCCATTTAATTAAACACAATTGTTCAATATTTTTCGCGGTGAACACGACCTGAAACATCCAAATTTTCTCCTCCTTATTTTACGTTTTCCAAGGTAAAAAGGCCAAACTACGGTCTAAGGGGTGGGGTTTTGCTCTTTGGTACCGGAGATGACAGGTTCGAATCTCGCTGCTGCTGCCACGGATGTTCACAGCAGATACTGGTCTCATTAGACCTCGTGTAGCAAAAGTATAGACCGAGTCGCTCCAAAATAAATTTTGCTGTGACGTCTGTTGCCCAAACCTGTCCAATTCAGTCATGCGTATATGAAATGATGAAGGCGGGAAAATCTTCCACCAAACCGTCAGAATTTGCAAGATAAACTGATGGTGGATGGTTTCGCGATCCCATTTATGTTTACGTATGTCACTCTATCCTCCTCTTAGGTTCCGATTTTCAATGTCAGTTTGTCACTTGCATTTTTAAAATTGTCTTAATTTCTCTTATTTATAGACTGGAAAATCTATTTTTAACTTTTTAAACTTTTTTTTTTATTAATTGAAATTTTTCTAATCATTCTCCTGACTTTTTTGACTTTGTTTGTGTCTAGAAATATTTAAAAAAAATTATGTGTCTGTAGTTAATCTCTTGTTTGGTCTTGTTATTCATTTTTTCAAAATTGTTCCTTTTAGATTTCGTAAATGTCCATTGTTATAAACCAATTACCTTGATCTTAAATGAGCATTCTCTTCCTCCGTTCTTCTTTTAACCTCCCCTCACCACATTCTTAAAAATATTGAATTTCGAAATGTATTCGTGAAGGTTCGTCATTCACAACAAATTTTATATTCAACTGAAAAAATTTCATTACATATTCAGTCGCGCGAATCTCCTTTTCTTTTAACATAAGAAAGGTAATGGCGAAATACATCTTAACGTTTTGCTTACTTGAGAAAATTTATCTCTATAAAATAGTATTTTGTAGCGCAGGTGGAAGGCCGTTAAATCTGGCATCTGCCCTAAGCTACAGAAACCTAAAATACAATACTGGTAATGCCACAACACGTAGACCCTGAAAATACTTCCCAAGTTGCGAAGATATTTCTGAAATCGTCTTTCTAAACCATCTGTTGACATAGTGAAATATCGACAAAAAATTATTTCCGTATTCATTTAGAGTTGCTGTACATGCCATTAAGAGCAATTTTCATCCATGGACGGAATGTTTGCTCTGTCTTTAGAATGAAGTTGGTCACTCTCTCGTATTAGGCTTCTTCCAGTCTGTTTGGACATCCTCCCAATTTTCTTAAATTCTACATTTAGTTGTTAAAAGTCTTAATTTCTTTTAGCCTTACAACTTCTTAATTACGTTTCATATTTGACAATAATTTTGTCCTCCATTTTTTTATTTAATTTTTATGAAGGTGCTTTTCAATCACTATCCTAGCAAATTAAGATTCCCGCCAACTGATGTCGTTTATCTTTGAAAAAGGAACTAATATGTGTTTTTTCTTCGTTGTTCACTTCAGTACTTTAATTTCTACTTTGTTTTAAAGAGTTTCTCACTTGTCCTATAAATTTAGATTGTTTTGTATCTGAGTTACATTGTGGCTCAGATTCCCCTTTTGCTTACGTTTAGTCTTAATTCACCAAAGGTATTTTTTAATTTGAGAGCGTTTTCTTTTATCATCCATTCTCTCATGAATTTATGTTACAATTGATACATTATAATATGACAATAACATTAACGCAAGTAACTCCATTATTATTGCCTCTGGAGTTCCCCTTCGACTGCTGATATTATAGGCTGTCGTGTTAGCTCTCGTTTTTCGCATACAATGGCCCCAGCCAGTGTCAGTCTTGCTAACATCAGTGCACACTGCAGGATAGTGAACAAAAATGCGGGCGACAACCATCTGTCTCTATTGATATTTTAGCTGGACAGATAACATCTTCCTGTTTTTGTATATGTCAATTCAAGATCTAAAATTACATAAATTATATTCAAATGCAGCATCATTATATTTCGAAATAATAAAATGAAATTTTTGACGCGAGTGATAACCATCCGTCTCTTTCGATATTTTAGCTGGAAAGATAACATCTTCCTGTTTTTGTATATGTTAATTTAGAATTGACATATACAAATAGTTACTATATTGTGGTCGAAATCTGTTACCGGGGATTTCTGTATTCCAATGACGTCAAACTTGATAGAGATAGTAATTTAGTACCATAAATCCCCATTTCTTTAGCGTCATAATGGCGTGTTATGACGTAATTATGACACTTGTGATATATTTCGACTGCAATATGGTAGCACTCTTAGTTTGGATTTTCTCATTATCCCTCATCCCACTAGCTAAAAAACCGTCCCTGTCTGCAACAGGGGCTTATGTAGTGGAGGGGGTACGATTCACCCTTCTGTCCTATTAAGGTTGCTACCTTATTGTAGTCGAGATATGTCATAGGTGACTAGCTCGTCATAATGATGTTTGAAGTCGCCAGAGATGGGATTTCAGTATCATAAAATGTCCTATCTGGGGGCTTCTGATGTCATTATGACGCGGAGGTCTCCTGTGACATATATCGACCGCAATGGAATAGCACCCTATATATCACAATGGCGCTCGTGCCCAACCCGTTTTTGAATTCTGCTTTGATATAATGTATACATTAGATGGCGCTGTCAGTGCACTCTAGCTTGTGTGTAGTTTCTGTTCTATTGTTTCAGTGTACATAGTTTTTGCAGCATGTAAATAAACGCGTATAGCCTTTTACACAGCCTCTGTTTTAATACACAACAGAATTGGCGACGAGGTAAAATTTCGAAAACTAAACATGGATGCTGCTCAATTTCAAGCCCTTCTACAGGCAATTACGACAAGTAATGAACGCCTGGCAGCTTTAATTACAAATCAAAATGCCGAATCGAAAGGAAAATCTGCTGCCGAAGACTCAGGTACTGTGACATTTTTGAGTAATTTTGAACAATTTGATTCATCTAAGGAAACCTTTATTCAGTACAAAGTACGATTTGAAAATTATTTAAAAATTAAAAATGTATTCAACGGTAAAGACTTGTGTTCGAAAATGTTCCTAAACTGTATCGGTTCTCATCATTACAATTTATTATGCTCTTTAATTTCGCCCAAATCTACAAATGATTTAAAGTACGATGATATTATATCTGTCTTAGAAAAGCATCTATGTCCAAAACCTAATGTTATTATCGAACAACACAGATTTTTATCCCGTTTTCAAAACGAAAACGAAAGCATTTCAAACTACGTTGTTGCTCTTCGTAAATTTATTTCTACTGGTGATTTCACTTGTGAATGTAAAAATTCAGTGTCAGATTTGTTTTTACGAGCTCAATTTATTCGCGGATTAAAGGATGATAACATTCGAGAGCAACTACTATTAATTTGTGATTTAACATTCAATGAGGCTGTGGATCGATCATTGGCGTATGAAGCTTCAAAATTAAATAATCAGGAATTATCGAAAACATTTCCTAACAAAATACTAGAAGATGTACACAGAGTTTCAAGATCCAGAAGTAAATCTAATTCGAGAAGTAATTCTAATTTTCGACAGAACCATTTTCCTGATAAACGACATCGTTCCGTTTCAAAATCCCGATATACTAAATTGAATTTTCATGACCTTGGTATTCAAAATATGTGCTTACGGTGCGGCCGAGGAAATCATTTGTCTCGTGCCTGTCGACTAGATGCGTCAAAACTTCAGTGCGAGGCATGCAATCGAATAGGCCATGTGCAAAAAGTTTGTCTTTCGACTCTACTCAAGAAAAAGAGATATACGGGTATTCAATCAGTTGAAAGCGGAAGTGATGATCATGTTACTGATGTTGATGCCATTGATATTTTTTTTCCGGTATTTCGAAGATTGTAAACATTTTTCGAGGAACATCTAATTTGTTATCAAATTCTGAAAAATATTTTGTAACTTTGCAAATCGAAAATAAGCTTCAGAAATTTGAAGTTGATTCCGGAGCAGGTTATACTTTGCTTCCTAAACGAGATTTTGACTGTATGAAATTAAAATGTAAAATCTATCCAACAGGCATAAAATTTCGATCCTACACTCATGGGGTTTTTGAACCTTTAGGGGTAGTTCGCGTTCCAGTGATATACAAAAACATTGAATGTACAGAAATTTTATTTATAGTACTGAATGAGTTTACACCAGTTTTAGGAAGAACATGGATTCGACATTTAAACATAAATTTATCAGAAATCGATAATGCCACCAAATGTGCAGAGCTAAAAATAAATTCTATCAATGTTTCTGATGTTATCAATGATATTATCAATCAATTTTCTGACATATTTGAATCAAAAGTAGGGAAAATTCCCAATTTTACATGTTCTTTAAAACTTCGACAAAATTCTAAACCAGTGTTTCTTAGAGCTCGAGAAGTACCTTTTGCGTTGCGTGAAAAGGTTGATGAAGAACTTTCGATACTTGAGCGCGACGGAATAATCACAAAAGTAGATTGCAGTGACTGGGGTTCTCCACTTGTTGTAATACCCAAATCGGACGGAACTGTAAGCTTATGCGTTGACTACAAAGTTGCTGTAAATCCTCAACTTCAGACTGCACATTATCCAATTCCACGTATCGATGAAATATTAAATAGTCTTCGAAATTCAAAAATATTTTGCACCCTTGACCTCTTTAAAGCTTATTTACACGTACCTGTGATGATGATAGTAAAATTATTCAAACAATTTCGACCCATAGGGGAACATTTCAAGTTAACCGATTGTCCTTTGGAATTAAAACTGCACCTAGTGAATTTCACAGAATATTAGATCAAATTCTGATAGATCTTGATGGAGTAACAACTTATTTCGATGACATAATTATACACGGGGAAACATTGCTGGAGTGTCGTGAACGTTTAATTGCATGTCTAAAACGTCTACAGACCTATAATTTACACGTAAATAATTCAAAATGTCAATTTTTCGAAGAGAAGATTTCATATCTAGGTTATGTAATTCAACACAACAAAATTTCAAAATGCCCAAGGAAAGTCGAGGCAATCGTGAATGCTCCCAGACCAAAAAATGTTGAGGATGTGAAACGCTTTCTAGGTATGGTTACATACTATTCTAGATTTATTCCAAATGTGTCAACTATGACTTATCCGCTAAGATCTTTATTGAGGAAAAACAATAAATTTCATTGGTCTGCGGCTTGCGAATCCTCATTTATAAAATTAAAAAAGGAAATATCAAGTGATAGAGTACTGATACCTTATGATACAACTTTGCCAATAACAGTAGCATGTGATGCAAGTCCAACAGGTATTTCTGGAGCATTATCCCATATAGTTAACGGTATTGAAAAGCCAATAGCATTCGTATCGAGATCCCTAACATCAGCAGAACAAAATTACAGTCAATTGGACAGAGAAGCATTAGCCATTAAATTTGCAGTTCAGAAATTTCATACTTATATATACGGAAAGGAATTTACTCTCATAACTGATAATAAACCTTTATCAAGAATTTTTTCACCACGATGTTAAAATACCTTCTTTCACGTCATCCCGTTTACTCAGATATGCAGCATTTTTAAGTGAATATAATTATAAAGTTCAACACCGAACCAGTGATAAACACATGAACGTCGACTATTTATCGAGGGCATCTCTAAAATTAAGAGATCCCAATATTTTACTCGACGATGACATTATACACATGCAGACTGTGAACCACATATCTTCAGTCACTATCACACACGAAACTATATCTCAAAAAACTGAAAATGATCCAGAATTATCACAATTAAAACATGAACTGCTATCAGGAGCTAAATGTGATCCCGAATATACATTACAAAACAATATCATTTTTAGACGACATACAGTTTTCATTCCAAAGACACTTCGATCCGAAATTTTAAAAGAACTCCATCACACGCATGTAGGAATTGTGAAAATGAAAAATCTTGCAAGGAGATATTGTTATTGGAAAAATATCGATCGCGATATCGAAGAGTTAGTGCGTGAATGCAAAAATTGCGCCGAAGTAAAACACAATCCTGCAGCAATATCAAATCACCATTGGGAAGAGCCTTCAACAAATTTTGAACGTGTTCATATCGATTACGCAGGACCTTTTTTTCGGTTTTAATTTTCTTATACTCATTGATGCTAAATCGAAATGGCCAGAAATTCGCATGCAACGAAATCCTCCTACCAGCGAGTCAACGATGTGTATGCTCAGAGATATTTTCAGTGTTCATGGTTTACCTCAAGTACTAGTTTCTGATAATGCCTCTATATTTAAAAGTACTGAGTTCAAAGAATTTTGTGTGAAAAACGGTATACTTCAAAAGTTCATTGCACCAGGGCACCCAGCAACAAATGGGTTGGCCGAAAAAAATGTACAAACTATCAAAACGAAATTAAAATCCATGTCTGGTGAACATTCTACAATACCTGACAAAATTCGAGAGATATTATTTCGATTCAGAGCTACACCATCACAATCTGGCAGAACACCGGCAGAATTATATTTAGGACGTCATATTAGAACAAAATTAGACTTGTTACGCCCACCAGTTATAAAGAAGCCAAATTCCACCGTATGTTATCCACAACTTCCACGTAGTCGAAATTTAAGTGTAGGAGACCGCGTACAATCTCGATCTTATGTAAATAACAAATTGTCATGGGACTTTGGTACAGTCAAAAAGAAAATTGGCAGACTCCATTACGTAATTGAATTGGATAAAGGATATGACCAAAAGAGGCATATAAATCAACTAAGAAAGTGCACAGTTCCCAAAACCTCCAAACCAAACATAACATTTGCCGCGAAGAAGGAGATAATACCAACAGATGCAGATTGGGGAAACGATTTACCCACTGAAGTGCGTGAGAGACACCGAGAGCCGACAACTCCATCGCCCCTGACCGATCACCGAATCACGCCGAGCACCCGAGGCAACCATGTCCAACCACAGAATTGGAGACCTCGAAGAATGTGCCTCCGGCTATCTCTCCGATTACGTTACGTAGAACTCTTAATGAACAATATAACCATTCTTTGTTTATTTTTGTTATTTGTTACAACTAAATTACTAATTACAATTTAATCTTATATTTCAACTTTTATTTCTAATGTGTCAAATTAAGTGTGGGAGATTGTAATGTATACACTAGATGGCGATGTCAGTGCACTCTGGCTTGTGTGTAGTTTCTGTTCTATTGTTTCAGTGTACATAGTTTTTGCAGCATGTAAATAAACGCGTATAGCCTTTTACACAGCCTCTGTTTTAATACACAACATTTGATGACTGCAAGTTTTGGAGATATGTTTTTATATAAATGTTGTTTGCTGTGAACAAGTTAATAAAAATAATTTATTATGTACCTTTCGCGAGCCATCTTCTAAAGAGAATTTAATGCAGTGTCACTAACTACGTTGACCTCTAAACGATCGTAGAACTTTGAGGAAAACGCTCATATAAGTGCATTTTTTATCCAAGAAAAATAAATAAAACTATGTGCGTATTATATGTATTCATTTTTAACTTTTGGGTTCATTTTGAATTTAAAATAAAAAAAAATAGTTTTTTTAAAGGCCAACATTCAGAGTTGTTATGATTGTATGTTGATTTTCCACCAGCAAATACATAAAATTAAAAAATGAATGTTTTAAACTGTTATAATGTACGTATTATTTAATTCGTACTCATAGCATTGCTCCCTATAGCTCTAACCCGGGGTGTGCTTGGCCAAAATAATGCTTAATATTTAATTCTCCTAACTTAATATTTTTTATTTTTAAACATTAATTACAGTTATAAGCATATAATTAGGATAGTATAATGGCATAGAATTAAATGATTTATTTAATCTAACAGCCTCTACTAAATATTCTTTAACTATCAAGTGGTGACTATAATCTTAAAGGAAGTGACTTACTCGGGACGCAGGTGAACGGGCGATTACAATAACGGCGACCGGCAACAGGTAACTGTCGTAGAGTGGCTCAGGGTGAGCTCCGGTACGGCTGGGGCGTTCTTGACAGTAACGGAGCAGGGTTCTTGGACGCAGGAGAACCGCCACACGCAGTCATGTCGACCAGTCTGCGCTCAATAAATCAGCAGCGAACTCTCTCTCGGACCCTCGACTCTTTTTTCTCAAGCCCAATCGTTCTTGCAATCCAATAAGATTTGCCCATAGCAATAAATATTAGATGTAACCCTTTTTCTATTTGCTATGAGCATTTTGGATCATCCTCCAGATGCATCTCATGGTCTATATCACTTTTCCCATAAGAACCTCTTGACGTTGAAGGTGGCCACAGGCCCTGACGCCTTCGCCTTAGGTGATCCCTGTTCACTACTTCATCTTAATGGGCCATTAACTTGTTAGTTGGTGTCCATTCACATAAGCCTCCTGTGGAATCTCTGAATCAAGCCACTCCTTCACAAATTAACTTAATAGTCACTACCAGCAATACACAGATCTTTGCCTTTGGCAGGATTAGTCTGCCAAGATTAACTTACTGCATAAACATTGAAAGAAAATTTATTACGTAAACTTACGTATATTATAAATAAATGTTAGTAATTTTCTCTGTGATAAGTTTCAAAGCACGAGATGCAATGTCCAACATCACAATCCGGACAGTAGTACCGAGCTTCCTTCCTGCATTTCTTATTATTTTCATCTCTTCTGGAACAACAAACTTTGCTTTTTCTTGATCTTATCAGTGGAAGGTAACTGTCTAATAAAATGCCTTTCAATCAAATGGCTGGTGTTATTATTTGAGCTTGGCAGTAGTATCTTTTTACAATAGAATCTAATAAGACTTTTTTTTTAAATAAGGAACGAGTTCAAAGTAGTTTGATATAACACATTACAAATAGTCTGGCACTGCCATAGGGTGTATAGATTGAGAAATAAATATGATTCCGGGCATAAACAATAGATTGTTTTAATAATTTTGGTTCGTTACTTTTGAACACTGGTGGCGTTGGGGTAGCGCTTCGCCCTCCCACGACACAGGTCCGAGGTTCGATCCCTGGAATGGGCAAGGCTGACTCAGCATTTCATCCCTTCATTGGGTAGACAACTGCAGATCAAGCATACTTGAGAACTAAACACTGGAGGCTCCGCGCAAGGTTGATCACATAACCGGGCCATATACTTCGCATCCTTGGGCACTTAGTCTCGGAAACGGAGATTGGCCCCCTAGACCCTTGCCTACTAGGGTTTGTTGCGCCGAGGAGTTTAGTTTCACTTTTTAACACTTCAACCAGGAAATAAATATCTCAGGCGCGAGAAATAGGGCGAAACTTTAATTCCCCTATCTCTATGTACATGTCTATGTGTATGTCCATAATAGCCAATAGGGCGGGGAGTAATGTTACTTGCGTCCGTAACATACTTTAGCACTTTATGTGTTCACTGGGAAGTGCTACCCTCATGTCTATAAATTAAAGATAATTCAGAATCACACAGAAATTGAACTCTAAAATAAAAATTTCACCTGTAGAATTATCACACACATCTTGAAGAAGAATATGCAAATTGCAGGAAACCACCAGATGGCGCGGATAGTACGTCACAATGACGAGAGTGTATGAAAGGGGTATATAAGGAATGGTAGAAAAGAAGTAAAATTGTTCCACCCTTCTATCTCTTTGCTCTTTTATGTGTTTACTTTTCGCTCGTTGTCATTTTTGTGCTTACTGATAGAAGCCTCTGGATTAACGGGCTAGGCCCATAGAGTCCAGTTGCGTCATCACCTTTGATGCCTTTGAAGTAAAATTGTTCACAAGCACTTTAAAAGCCTTTCAGTGCAATAACCGCATAGTTATGGCACAAAGGAAGCATTTGGATGATTTTTTACGTGGCAGAATTATCGGACGACTTGAATGTGGACGTACCCAGCTGGAAGTATCCGAGGAACTTGGAATCGCCCAGAGTGTCATCTCCAGGCTTTGGCAACGATTCAAACATGATGGTAATGTGAGTAGATGTTACAACACAGGTCGCCCCCGAGTTACTACGCCGAATGATGACCGGTATTTGGCAGTTACTGCCAAAAGAAACAGACGGTGCACAGCATCACACCTGTCTCGTCAGCTCTCTTCAGCTACCGGTACGACAGTTTCATGGCAGACCGTGTACAGACGCTTAGGGAACATTGGTCTATATGCTCGTAGGCCTGTCAGATGTGTTCCCCTTACCGCAACTCACTGTCGCCTGCGATTATGCTGGGCTAGAGAGCATGCATTGTGGACACCGCAACAGTGGTCTTATGTGATGTTTTCCGACGAGTCCAGGTTCAGTTTACATTCTGATTCTCGCCGGACTTTTATATGGAGAGCGCCAGGTACCCGTTACCATTAAGAGAACACCATTGAACGACACCGTTACGGTGGTGCAGGATGGCTCGTTTGGGGAGGAATTATTCTTGGTTCCAGAATTGACCTGCATGTTCAGAGTGTAACGATGACAAGCCACATCTATCGGGATGTCATTCTGGAACAACATGTACGTTTGTTTCGGGGCACCATGGGTCCTGAATTTCTGTATAGGGATGACAACGCCCGGCCTGACCGTGCAAACATCGTAGACGAATGCCTTCAATCGGAAGATATCACCCGTATGGATTGGCCAGCATACTCACCGGACTTGAATCCAATAGAGCATGTGTGGGACATGCTTGGCCGACGAATTGCAGCCCGTCAACCCCCTCCCAACTGTGTATCGGAACTTCGGAGGGCATTGCTTAATGAGTGGTGTAATTTTCCCCAAGATCAGATTGATAATCTGATACTCATCATGCGTAGGCATTGTAACGCTTGTATTGCATCGTCCTTGAGACATACTCCGTATTAATCATCATACTAACCATGTTATACTGTTTTCTGTAAATAGGTTCTTTTTTAAAATTTGCTCCAGGGAGTAAAAATCACAATTTTTATTAATTATGTCAAACATATAGCATCTTTTTTGCTCTTTACCTTTTGTTTAATAAATAGACTTTACAAATAAGTCAAATTTGTTTTGCTTTTGTCTCTTTCATTGCCTGAACTTCATTATCCTTAATTTATGGACATGGGTGTAAATGAGTAAGGCTCGTTGCACACACAGCGGATTTTTTATCGAGCGGAGAATTTACCTTTACCGATTTACGAAATCAACCAATCAACGTTGTTGATTTCGTTGAGCAACGGCGGTAAATTCTCCGCTGTGTGTGCAACCAGTCTAAGGACTTTTTGCAAGATTGGAGCAATGTAAAAATCCTTGGAAACTTTCTGTGTTTTGCACTGGAATGCTTGAGGGATGGCGCAGGCAAAGAAAGTCGAAACAGAATGAATATCTGTCGTCAGAAGGTTCCTTGCGATGTGTCCATCTTTGAAAGAGGAATACCTCTACAATCGGTATTGGGAGGCAATAGAGATCAAGCAGTCGACACCTAGAGATTGATTTTCTTCTGTTTTTATTGTTTTTAATATTTTATTATTCGTGTTTTAATGTTCTTGTTTCTTCTTGTAGTTTTTATGAAGTTTGTTACTATTTTATCTTTTTGTTATTATTTGAGCCTCTAATCTCATACATTTGTGATGTATGAAAGCCAATGATGTAGAATCAAGAGCTTCTGCAATAAAAAAAAACAATAATAATAGTCAATAGGCAACCAATATTCTGCCGTTCCATTTCAAACGAAAATTTAATTTTTCATAAATTCAGATGTCTTTTGCTACATAATATTGTCTTATAGGCTATCCATCTCTGTCCTAGATAAAGATTAATACAGCTGTGCAATAAAAGATAATAATAATTGCCAATAGGCAACAAATATTCTGCTATTCCGTTTCAAAAGAAAGATAAATTTTTTTATAAATTTAGATGTCTTATGCTGCATGATATTGCTTTATAGGCTAGCCATTTCTGTTTTAGATAAAGACTAATACGGAATTAATAATAGCCAACAGTCAACCAATATTCTGCCATTCTGTTTCAAACGAAAACTAAATTTTTCATAAATATAGATGTTTTATGCTTCATGATATTGCCTTATATGCTGCATGATATTGCCATCTCTGTCCTAGATAAAGACTAATACGGCTATGCAATAAAATAATAATAATAATAATAATAATAGCCAATATTCAACCTATATTCTGCCATTCCGTTGCAAACGAAAATTTAAATTTTCATAAATTTAGATTTCTTATAATGCATGATATTGTTTTAAAAACCAGCTGTACCTGCCCTATATAAAGGCTAATACGGCTCTGCAATAAATAATAATAATAATAATAGCCAATAGGCAACCAATATTCTGACATTCCATTTCAAACGAAAATTAAATTTTCATAAATTTAGATGTCTTATGCTGCATGATATTGTATTATAGGCTAGCCATCTCTGTCCTAGATAAAGATTAATACAGCTCTGCCATAAAAAGGTAATAATAATAATAGCCAATATGCAACCAATATTCTGCCATTCCGTTTCAAAAGAGAATTATTTTTTTTTTTAATTTAGATGTCTTATACTGCGTGATAGTGTAATCTCTGTCCTATATAAACACTAATACGGCTCTGCAATAAATAATAATAATAATAGCCAATAGGCACCACTATTCTGCCATTCCGTTTCAAACGAAAATTAAATTTTTTATAAATTTAAATGTTTTATGCTGCATGGTATTGCCTTATAGGCTATCCATATCTGTTTTAAATAAAGACTAATATGGCTCTGCAATAAAAATATAACAGCAATTATAGCCAATAGACAACTAATATTCTGCCATTCCGTTTCAAACGAAAATTAAATTTTTCATATATTTAGATGTCTTATGCTGCAGGATATTGGTTTATAGCCTAGCCATCTCTGTCCTAAATAAAGACTAATACGGCTCTGCAATAAAAATGTAATAATAATAATAGTCAATAGGCAACCAATATTCTGTCATTCCGTTTCAAAAAAAAATTAAATTTTTCATAAATTTAGATGTCTTACGCTGCATGATATTGTCTTATACGCTAGCCATCTGTGTCCTAGATAAAGACTAATACGGTTTTGCAAAATGTAATAGCCAATAGGCAACCAATATTCAGTCTTTCCATTTCAAACAAAAATTAAATTTTTCCTAAATTTAGATGTCTTATGCTGCATGATATTGTCTTATACGCTAGCCATCTCTGTACAAGATAAAGACTAATAGGGTTTTGCAATAAATAATAGCCAATAGGCAACCAATATTCTGCCATTCCGTTTCAAACGAAAATTAAATTTTTCATCCATTTATATGTCTTATGCTTGATTATATTGCCTTATATGCTGCATGATATTGTTATCTCTGTCCAAGATAAAGACTAATACGGCTTTGCAATAAATGATAGCTAATAGCAACCAGTATTCAGTCCTTCCGTTTCAAACGAAAACGAAATTTTTCATAAATTTAGATGTCTTATATTGCATGATATTGTCTTATAGGCTAGCCATCTCTGTCTTAGATAAAGACTAATACGGCTCTTCAATAAATAATAGCCAATAGGCAACCAATATTCAGTCTTTCTGTTTCAAACAAAAATTAATTTTTTTATAAATTTAGATGTCTTATACTGCATGATTTTGTCTTATAGGCTAATCATCTCTGTCCACGATAAAGACTAATACGGCTCTGCAATAAATAATAGCCAATAGGCAACCAATATTCTGATATTCCGTTTCAAACGAAAACTAAATTTTTCATAAATTTAGATGTTTTATGCTTCGTGATATTGCTTGATATGCTGCATGATATCCATCTCTGCCATCTCTGTCCTAGATAAAGACTAATATAGTTCAGCAATAAATAATAATAATAATAGCCAATAGGCAAACAATATTCTGCCATTCCGTTTCAAAAGAAAATTAGTTTTTTTTTATAAATTTAGATGTCTTATGCTGCATGATACTGTCTTATACGCTAGTCATCTCTGTCCTAGATAAAGACTAATACGGATCTCCCATAAATAATAGCCAATAAGCAACCAATATTCTGCCATTCCGCTTCAAACGATAATTAAATTTTGCATAAATTTAGATGTTTTATGCTTCATGATATTGCCTTATATGCTGCATGATATTACCATCTCTGTCCTAGATAAACACTAATACGGCTCTGCAATAAATAATAATAATAATAGCCAATAGGCAACCACTATTCTTCCATTCCGTTTCAAACGAAAATTAAATTGTTTTATAAATTTAAATGTTTTATGCTGCATGGCATTGCCTTATAAACTATCCATATCATTCTAAATAAAGACTAATACGGCTTTTCAATAAAAAAATAACAGTAATTATAGCCACTAGGCAACTAATATTCTGCCATTCCGTTTCAAACGAAAATTAATTTTTCATAAATTTAGATGTCTTATGCTGCATGATATTGCCTTATAGGCTAGCCATCTCTGTCCTAGATAAAGACTAATATGGCTCTGCAATAAATAATAACCAATAAGCAACCAATATTCAGTCCTTCCGTTTCAAACGAAAATTAAAATTTTTATAAATTTAGATGTCTTATGCTGCATAATATTTTCTTATAGGCTAGCCATCTCTGTTCTAGATAAAGACTAATACAGCTCTGCAATAAATAATAACTAATAGGTAACCAATATTCAGTCCTTCCGTTTTAAACAAAAATTAAATTTTTCATAAATTTAGATGTCTTAAGCTGCATGATATTGCCTTATAGGCTAGCCATCTCTGTCCTAGATAAAGACTAATACGGTTTTGCAATAAATAATAGCCTATAGGCAACCAATATTCTGCCATTCTGTTTCAAACAAAAATTAAATTTTTCATAAATTTAGATGTCTTATGCTGCATGATATTGTCTTATAGGCTAGCCATCTCTGTCCTAGATAAAGACTAATACGGTTCGCAAGTGTACGTGATTGTAAGATGATACAGAATTTTAGTTTGGGGAAACGATAATTGTGAAAGAAAATCTTAATCAAAAACTTTTCAAAACTAACCTCTTATAGATTTTTTTTTCAATTCATTATTGTTAAGAAGTAAGTTTAATGCCCTTTTTAAAATTGAAATAATCTAATAATATTTTCTTAACTTTTGTTGCATTTCTTCACAGTAAAATCACCGTTGATCAATAAAATATGTGTTTAAAATTCACTGTAATCTTTGTCCTTTTTGTTATCTCATTAAGGTTAAAATTACTTACTGATTTTTTAATTTTTGCTGTTTGAAAATCTTATCTTTTCACTTTCAATTAATTAAACTTCATGTATTTTTTATTTTTAAATTAATTAGATAATTATTTTTTTGAATCATCGAAGTAAATATTTTATTAGAAATAAAAGAAGTTGTTCTTGCATAGAATTAAATTTCTTGGTTTTTATTTAAATGTATGTGAACGCCATAGCGGATTGATAAGCATTCAGAAAAGTAGAAAATAAAAATTCTCACAAAGAAGATTTATAAATTTTTCTTTCAACTTTTAAAATAAAAGGTTAATTATATTCTATTAAAATTAGTTTTAATTTTACTTTTTCACCTCTTTACTAGAGGTTTAAATGTGATTAAATTGGCCTTTTTTATATTTAAATAGTGTACACGTTTAAAATTTTACAATACTTGAAATTCATTACATTTTTAACGCTTTTTACACATTACGGTTACAAAGAGTGAAATAAATAAATAAGCTTAACATGCAATTTGTTCTAAGCACTCAGTTCCTACAACTTATGAATTGCTGATTCAATTTGTATTGTAAAAGACATTGGCACTGTGACTGCTCGTAATTCGATTTAATTGCAAGTTAAATCGATTTTTCCAGAGTATAAAAAATGTGCGATAGAAACGTTTATTAGTACGTAGTTTGGTGATATTTTGACAAATTTTTATAAAAGATAGTGAAATTCCAGGAGAACTATGCAGTGTAAAAGTATCTAACAGCTTTTATCTCAATAAAGTTATTCAAGACTAAAATTCTAAAGACTTAATCTAAATTAATAAAAATTGTTTTTTATGTTTATTTATAATTATTTAGGCCCCTTTCGGATTTTTAATGCAATTTATTTATTTTTAAAACATATATTTTTTATTTTTTCAAAAAATGTTTTTTTTTTTCGATTTTGATCATTATTATTCAATATTTTCGGCTTTTTTCGTACGGATGTCACTGGCCACAAAAATATTTTATGTTTTTCTATCCCTAAACTTTCTACTCTCTAGTTTTGTGTTATGAACTCACGAATCCACCCTTCTATCTCTTTGCTCTTTTATGTGTTTATTTTTCGCTCGTTGTCATTTTTGTGCTTACTGACAGAAGCCTCTGGATTGAAGCGCTCGGCCCATATGGTCCAGTTGCCACATCACCTTTAAAGCCTTTAAAGTTATTCAAAAGTTATAAAATGCAACTTCCATTTCCATTTAACACGCATTGGTTTTGTGAACGAGCTCGTAATTCGATTTACTCTCAAATAGAATCGAATTTTGTAGAGTATTAAAGATATGCGATAGAACCGTATATTAGTCGGTAGTTTGGCGATATTTTGACGACTTTTTTAAATATATGACCAAACTTAAGTAGAATAATGTAGTTTAAAAGTGTCTAACAGTTTTTATTTCATTAAAGTGATTCAAAAGTTAGGAAATGCAGCTTCTATTTGTATTTAATACGACATTGGTAGTGTGACCACGTTCGTAATTCAGTTTACTCTCAAGTCAAATCGAATTTTAAAGAGTATAAAATATAAACAGCAGAATCGAATATTAGTGAGAAGTTTGGCGATATTTTGAAAACTTTTTTTTTAAAGATCGCCACATTTATGTTGCGTAATATAACTGAAAGTTTATAACATTTATTGTTAGGAATAAAGTGTTCGCAAAATATATTATATGAAAGCTGTCATCAAAATTTTCAAAATCGAATAGGGCTGTTGCTTGGTCATTGGTTGCTTGCGTACGTTTCTAAGGCTGGTTACACACACGGCGAATTTTTCCGAGTGGAAAATTTACCGTCGTCGCCATTCCAATAGTAGTCTATTGAAATAAACTAGAGCTTGCACATTAGGCGGAAAAAACGATCGGTTAATTTGCCGTCGACGGTAGCTCTGCAGCCGTCTGGTGCCACTGGAGCTCTGCGGAAATTTATCCGTCGTCTCGAACTAGAGGTCTATGTGATGTAACGATCCGTTAGATGATCCTAGAGAAAGAAGAACGGAAGGGGCCACATCTGGAAACGGATCAACTGATCTAGGCGGGAATTTGCCCGCAAATATATCTCATAAATACTAGTAATTTGTTATTTACTTTTTAAATAACGTAAAAAATGATAATTGTTATGCTAATTTTATTTAACTAATGCTTTAAATTGTTAATGTGGTTTTTTTTTAAGTTTAGTTTTGTTAATGTTGTGTGAGAAATATGCCATGTGACCGCCGCCATGATTTTTTTGGTGATCTTTCAGAAAACGCGTACCTCCGCCATGTTTTTCTACTTGGCGACTTTTCAAAACACGCGTTTTTCTGTTGGTCGGGGAAAAAAAAACATGGCGGACGGAACCGGCGTCTATAATGCACCTGTTCCATTAACTTAAAATAATTCTTAAAACCCAAAGTTTAAGATTCGTGATTATTCAAATTCGAAATTCATTAACTATTCAATACAACCTTTAATCTAACCTCTAAATTCTGATGCTCACCCTGAACTAATCTAATCACCTTTATGACGGGGGATACAGCTTAGAGCAGGGGTGGGCAAATACTTTTAAGCGCTGGCCAAGATGAAATCTTCAAAATGTCTCCCTGGCCGGAGGACTATACCGCGTACGCTGTGCACACGCGAATGTTTTGGGTGGAGTTTTTTCCCTGCCCTAGAAATGTTTTTGACAAAAACACTATAAGTATCATTTTAAAGCATTTGGACAGAGAAATGTGACAGTTAATAAAAGAAAATATTAGTAATAAATTGCCCTACTAAGGTGTATATGCGAACAATTTGTGCCCAGTAAAATAAGTCAAGTAATTTTTAAAGAAATATGATCCATTATATTAAATTAATGGTCATTAAATAAATCAGTTAATGAAAGATTTAATTTTGATATTTATTTATATCTTAACGATACAAATTATTTTATTTTGATCATAGTTATTACATATTTATATTTATATTACATTTTGTAAATATAATAGTAAATAGAATTATAAAAAGAAAAGACAAACATCAAACGTTAAAATAGAATAGTTTTAGTTAATGTGAAATCTTGAATGTTCATTTGATAATATTTCTTATTATTTGAAATGCAGCAAACTTATAAAAATGGTGTTCGCAAACAACCGAATAGAAACTTAAACAAAAGTCATTCGAATTTCGATTCGAGACATCCTAAGGTTACTGTAATCCTTTAGGCCAGTGGTGCGCAAACTTTTTTCGAATTCGACCCCTTTTGTAGAGAGAAAATTTTTGGCAACCCCTAGAGATAAATGTTCACATATACGATGTACATTTCCCACATTTCTTCCGTTTCATGGAATAAAAACGTCATCATATTTGACTCATATTAATTTTATTTATAATTTTTAAGAAAATACTTTTTGTATAACACAAAAATCAGTAAATTTCCCTTTAATGAGATGTATGTGGCTGCAAGTTTCTAATTATCTCATCGATGTTTGGATGTATGTTGCTAATTGCAATTCGCGTATCATCTTTAGGGTTTAAACGCGAGCGGTATTAAGTTTTTATTAAAAACTAGTTTGCTAAATCCAGTTTCACATAAATACGTTGATGCAAATTGTATTAACACTCTGATGGCATTCTTGCATAAAACGGGATATTGTTTTTCCACGGATAGCCAAACTTTTTGGCAAGGCTGAGTCTTAAATTGATTTCGAAGAGTATAATCACTAATTAGATCTATCAATTGCTCTTTCTCACTAATTTGAAGAGTTGAACTGCATATGTCAAAGGAAAATGGATCACGAATCCAACCAAGATCGTTTTCAGGAAAATCCTCGAATCTTGAAAAATTTTTCTTTAACTTTTCAGTGACAGCTCTTCACTCTTTATATGTACTCTGTATGGTATGCAGCATGCAGGGATAATGCATATCATAAAAATTTGGCGACCCCAAAAAAATTCTGGCGACCCCTAGTTTGCGCACCACTGCTTTAAGCGACACATTGGCGAAATCCGGAAACACGGAACTACGCTTACAAATACTGTTGATTTCAACAAAATCACATATAAGAGATTAAAATTTGCATGCAGGATTTTTCAACGGGCCGGATAAAATAAGCAAAAGGCCCGGATCCGGCCCGCTGGCCGGCTTTTGCCCACCTCTGGCTTAAAGCTAAGGGGCCCAGAACAAACTACAACTAGAAGCAGCATTTTAATTCTGTTAAAAATAAATATCGTAATGATAAGGGAGCTCTGTACACCTTAATTTCTCTTCATAGCATAATGAATACTAAAATTAAGCTGCTCGGTTTCACTTCCTTTTCTTGCGTCCCATTATTACCTATGCGGCACCAGTAAATCCTATGTAGCAGATTATTATATAAAATCCTAACAGTTATTCAAAATAAATTCTTAGGGAAATTATTAATGCTCCCTGGTACTTTTGAAATAGTGCTATTCATGAAGACTTAAAAATTCTTCCTATTCCAAATTTTATATATCGACTCGCTAATAAATTCCATAAAAATTTAAATAATGACTTAATTAATAAACTTGTCAATTACGACCTCACTGATGCTGGTCATAGAAGAAGGCTATTCGCCATTCTCGCCAAAGATCCTTAATTTTTGTGTGTTGTCAAAGCAGAAAAATCTCCAAACAAAATTTTAAATTGTATAAAAATGCCAGAAAAAAACTTTACAATAATTAAAAACTGGCCATACATCATGTTTCTTCCCTATTTCTAACATTGAAAATGTATGAAATTTGATTGGACGAATCCCTGCAATTCTATTGGTCCTCTTGTGGCCGTTTGAATCGCCCCAGAATGACAAAACTACTCACTTCATCTCTGTCGTCGCAGTGGTCATTAATTAGATTGGAGATTTGAGAGGATTTCGCCATTTTGACATTGCGTTTGTTCTTTCTGAATATTTTTACTTTTTTCAAAACTGGAGGAAGTTGCTGATGGTTGATGAAGATTTCATCCGCTGACTACAGATCGTCTACCAGCTGTATTCAAGTGATTGACAGAAGAAAATTCTATCTATCGCCAAAGTGTTAAAATAGAATTTACATGGAGGAACCTGAAATGGAGTGTGAAGCTTCTGCTTCTGGCCACCTTGCTGATGTTCCTGCTACTGACTCTCCGTGCAACTTTCAAAATCTTATGACCATCTTTAAAACTAAATTCACCACTTCGTGGAACTTTTATGAAGTAGTGAACGATTATCTTGTATATATGATGAAGCTTGCTGCCACCCAGGACTGCTCAAACAACCAGCAGGTGAGTGGTATTTATAATGAATTATTTAGTATTCTCGATGCCAGTACTCATCATATACACCCGTTTATGAAAACAACCATGTTTTCTTCTTTCTATGATTCTTTTTCTCAAAATATTAATGCTTCTCTTAGACCATTCAACATGCGAATGGTCTTGTTAAATGATAATGTACTGCGTATTCTTCCTACGAAGAAAAAGCGCCAAACCAGTGACACTGCTGACAAAGCAATAAAACTTTCAAATTCCTTTGCCGCCATTGATCCTGATGGCGTGAGTGTTAATGATGAAAATGTTAGGCCTAACTCGGGCCCAAGCTCATCTGGTAATACTGAGACTACTCCCAGTAAACCACGCAATCAGTACCAACTCTTTTTCGAGATTGGGAAAAACTGCAAGCAGCAGATACAACATCTGCATGCTGTTTCCAAGGAGATTTCTACGGAATACTCCCGTAATATGATTAAAGTAACTACCGACTCTAGTGAAGCTTTCAGAGCGGCTCAAAAATACCTCATAACAAATAAAATACCTGCTAGGGCTCTTGACCTTAAATCGGCCAAGCCGTTGAAATTTGTAATCAGGGGTCTTCCACTCTTTACTGAAGTTGGAGAAATCGAAGAAGTACTTCGAATGCATGGCATCGAAGTCATTAAAATCGCTTACTTAACCAATAGAAAGACGAAACAGCCCATGCCGCTGTTTTTGGCAACCATTAAACCTTCTCCGGCTGTAGACAACATTCATAATATTACTACAATTAATTACTTAACAGTCAAATTCGAGCCATATAAAGCTAAGGGAGTAGCTCAGTGCTACAACTGTCAGCAGTTCGGGCATTCGTCCCTCGCGTGTCAGCTCACCCCTAAATGTTTAAAATGTGGTGAGAACCACAGATCCAATACTTGTCAGATAACACCTGACAAATTTAAATGTGCAAATTGCGGTGGTGGGCATACCGCCAATTTTAAAGGATGTCCAGCTCATCCTACTAATAGGAAACAAAATAAAAATGTTAAATCTAGGGCTGCTGCCCCAAAATTTGTCCCTGCACCAGTTCCCCAAACTAATGTTTGGGAGCAAAGGGCAGCAAACTCAAAAAATCTGCAAAAACCACGTATCGAGGATGCCGCGCCCTCGATTAAGCTCACCTCAAATGTTTCGCATTTTGAAACCTCAGAAGCTCCTTCTTCTACTTCAAATTCTCATTCTATCACTAAAATAAATAAAAACCCTCCGAAAAACCTGTAAAACCGCACAATAATAATGATTCGGTTAATTCTGGCCCAAAAAACAAATCTAAAATTCAAAAATCAGGAACAGAAAAATCTTCCTTTGAAAACTCCTCAGGCACCTCTTCCATCTTAGAACTGCTAAAAACCATTCAAGAAATAATGAAAGATTTAAATATCTCTGACATCCTTGGGATGTTTAAAAGTATCTCAACTATAATGAAGTCGTCGAAAGACACTTTTACTAAAATTTATGAAATATTTGAAATAATTTCTAACACTTTCGATGTTGACACCAATGATGGATAGACAGCACACCAGAAGTAATAGCTTAAATATTCTTTTTTGGAATGCAAATGGTCTCTCTTCCAAAATTAATGAACTTAGAGACTTTCTCGAAGAGTCTGATATTGATATTATCCTCGTACAAGAATCTAAACTAAAACCAAATTTTAGATTCAACGTCTGTAATTACTCTCTCTACCGGAAAGACCGGTCTCCTGTAAATGGTGCTCGCCTCCGCGGTGGTATCCAAGGTGGTATTGCTATTTACGTTAAAAACAGTTTAAATCATTACGTTATTACTGATCTTGACACTACGGAATTGGAGTCTCATTCGGTTATGATTTTGCCTACTCTTTCCACTAAATTACTTATTACGTCTGCTTACATTCGTCACGGGAAAAAATTTCCTACCTCGGATCTTATCAAAATTCTAAATTATCACCCACAATGCATCATTGCGGGCGATTTTAACGCTCACCATAGAGCCTGGAATTGTTATAGAGCTAATAAATTTGGCACTGATCTTTTTAATTTTCTAAATTCTCATTCTGATGTAATCTTACATCACCCCCCTACCCCCACTCACTTTGGCGCTCACTCCCGACCTTCTACCATTGACTTAGCTCTACTTAAGAATATTCCTCAAAATTCAAACATTGAAACATTGGACCTCTTCGACTCTGATCATCTTCCAGTTCAACTGACGATCGATCTGAGCTCTGAGCTTCAATATTTCGACCCCATTATTTATACTGATTGGCAAAAATTCCAGGCTATTCTTGCCGGTTCTAAACTGCTTTATCCTGTCATTCGAACTCCTTATTGCATTGAACGTGCAGTCAAGACTCTCTCTGAGAGTATAAATTTTGCGACACAAAATTCATCTACTAAACTCCCAATCCCTCGTCATCATAAACTTCCTACTTTTATTAAAAATCTTATTCGGCGTCGTAATACTGCACGGAAATTTTTCCAAATTTACCGAACTCCTGATGCCCGGCAAGATTATCGAAATTTGTGCAAATCTGTTAAGGACGAGATTCGCAAATTCCGTAGTAAGGATTGGGAGGAGCTTATCTTAAATTTATCGCCTGAAGACAACACCATCTGGCGATTCCGAAAAAAACTTCGAAATAAATCTGTGAATTTCTTTCCGCCGATCCATGGAAGGAATGGTGTTGCCTTTGACTCACTGGGAAAGGCTGAAGCAATTGCAGACGTGTACGAGGATCAATTTTCTCCAAATTCTGACATCGAAGACGAGGATCACGATATTCTGGTCCATAACACTGTTCAAGGGTTCTTGGCTCACTCTCCCTGTACTCCGATTTCTCCTACTAACATTGCTGAGGTTTTGGAAGCCATTAAGAAACTTAAAAATTCTAAAGCTCCAGGACTTGATTCGATCTCGAACAAAGCTCTCAAAAATTTACCTCCTAATCTTATTATTTATTTCACAGCTATTATTAATGGTATTCTAAAACTGGCATACTTCCCAGACTTCTGGAAGACTGCGGTGGTATGTCCAATACCAAAACCTTCAGCCAATTTAACTTTTGCTGACAATTATCGCCCAATTAGTTTACTGAGTTGCCTCAGCAAACTTGCTGAACGAATTATTCTCAACCGTTTGGAACTCTTTCTTTCTAGTAATAACATTATTATTCCAGAGCAATTTGGCTTTAGAAGCTCCCATAACTCAACACACCAGTTGCTCCGAGTCGTGGAACTCGCTAGCGAGAGTCTACAGACGAGGACTCCATCTGGTGCCATATTTTTAGACATCGCTAAAGCCTTTGATCGCATCACGCACGAAGGACTTATTTTCAAACTCATTCAGCTCCAGTTGCCTGATGCACTCATTCATCTATTACACAATTATCTTAGCGATCGTCGTTTCACGGTCCGTGTCAAAAACAAATTTTCCTCTCTCAAAAATATTACTGCTGGGGTCCAACAAGGTTCCCTTCTTGGCCCCATTCTCTTCAACTTATATATTAACGATATTCCAAAATCTGAATACACCAATATTGCCCTGTACGCGGATGACACGGCCATCTACACACAGGCTCCGTATATTAATTCCGTCGCGTCCTACATTCAACATCATCTTGATGCTCTGGAACCGTGGCTCGTTAAATGGAAAATAAAAATTAATACTTCGAAATGCCATGCTATATTTTTCTCCCGGACTTATAAAACTCCGCCACGGTTATATCTTAATAACGACCCTATCTGCTGGGAGGACTCGGTAAAGTACTTGGGTGTGTACATCGACAAGCGGCTTACCTGGAAGCCACACATAAAATACATTGAAAAACTCATGATCGGAAATCTCCATTATCTTCGTTTTCTGATTTATTCTCCTCACTTGAGTGTCCGGCTTAAGACTCTTCTCTATAAAACAGTAATACTGCCACGCGCGTGCTATGGCGCGCCAGTATGGTCATATGCTTTTCCCTCAAACATCAAAATTCTCGAGGTAGCTCAAAATAAAATTCTACGACGTATTGTCAAGGCACCTCGCTACCTTCGTAATGACATAATCCGGAGAGATCTTAACTTACCAACCATTAAAGAGCATTTTCTTAAACTCTCACAAAGATTTTTTAATACTTTAAATAATATTCCTAATGAAATTGTTGCTGAGCTGCCGGACTATGATTTCGCGGATCCGGAGTTCAGAAGCAGACCTAGGGCTTCTTTACTCATTTAAATTCTGTCTTTCTTCAAATACTTTTTCATTTTTCTTTTATTTTATGACTATTTTAGGCACTTGTATGCTTTAAACACATTAATATCTAAGCTATATACTTTTGTCTACCCATCACTACAGTTCTCTATGTTTTGGACTAGGGCCGCTGCATTACAATGTTACTTTTATATGCAACTCTTTCTAACTGTAAAATTTTCTTTTGCCATATTTATAATTTTGTTTCTGTACGATTCTCTTATTACTAGTGTTTATTCATTACTTTAGACATTTTTATTTCTTTTTAATCATATTTTCTCACATTTTATCATATTTAACCACTTTTGATATTTTTACTTAACGACCTTCTCTAACTTCTTTTTTAATTTATATTTACTTTTTATGTATATATGTATATATTTTCCTTTTTACTATTGTATTATAACATTACTGTAACTGGCATCTTGATATACAAAATATTCATTATGAACCGCTCCCTTGTTAAATATCTTACCTTGCTTACTGGAGATATACCCTTCCGGGCGAGGTGCTCCGAAAATTACCCTTTATACGGAAAGATGATGTCGTCGCAGTGTACGGATGTCCCAGGCCGCAAAAATATTTGTGTTTTTTTATTCCTAAGCTTTTCCTCTCTAGTTCTTATGTTAGTTTCTCTAAGAATTAAATTTTGAATTTCTGTTAGGATTTTAATATTGGAACTTGTTGCATAGGACCTACTGGTGCCGCATAGGTAATAATGGGACGCAAAAAAAGGAAGTGTAACCGAGCAGTTTAATTTTAGCATTGATTATGCTATGACGAGAAATTAAGGGATACAGAACTCCCTTAGTATTACGATATTTATTTTTAACAGAATTAAAATGCTGCTTCGAGTTGTAGTTTGTTCTGGGCGCCTTAGCTCTAAGTTGCATCCCCAGTCATGATTCGCGTTTTTTTATTCCTAAGCTTTCTTCTCTGTAGTTATTGTGTTATGAACTCACGAATTTACCTCCCTATCCCTTTCTTTCATCTTTTAGCTGTTTTACTTTCTGTTTATTGTCATTTTTCTGCTTACTGTTAAGAATGTCTGGGTTAGAGGGATCGGCCCAGGCAATCCATTTGCAAACATCGCCTTGTATGCCTTGTATTTTAGAGCACGTCAAATTTTCATACTCATTTCCAGCTCATTTAATCACTGAAAATCTGCTGGTTGAATCTTTGCAAATTCTGAAATTTTATTAGCCATATTAATGGCCCGAAATAGAATATTATTCAATCCATTAATTGCTGTCGCAGAGTACAGATGTCCCAGGCCGCAAAATTATTTGTGTTTTTTTATTCCTAAGCTTTCTCTCTCTAGTTCTTGTGTTATGAACTCAAGAATTCCCCTCCCTATCTTTTTCTTTCACCTTTCAGCTGTTTTATTTTCTGCTTATTGTCATTTCTCTGTTTACTGTTAGAAATGTTTGTTTTAGAGGGCTTGGCCCAGGCAATCCAGTTGCACCATCGCCTTGTATGCCTTGTATCCTAGAACACTTCAAGTTTTCGTACTCATTTCCACGTTAACAAATCACTGAAATTTTGCTGGTTGAATCTTTGCAAATCCCTGAAATTTTATTTGTTGAATCATTGAAATGTCATTGGTTCTCCCGAGGCCAAATTAATGGCCCGATATAGAAAACTATTCATTCCATCAATTGTTGTCGCAGAGTACGGATATCCCTGGCTACAAAAACATTTTGTGTTTTCTATCCCTAAGCTTTCTATTCTCTAGTTTTTTTTTTGTTATGAACTCATGAATCCACTCTTCTATCCATTCTTTCCTATTTTAGCTGTTTTATATTTCTGCTCGTTGTCATTTTATGTTAGAAATCTCTGGATTAAAGAGCCCGCCCCAGGCAATCCAGTTGAACCATCGCATTGAAAGTATTTTAGAGCACTTTAATAAGTCTTCACGTTAAATAAAACACTTTAATAAGTCCTCATTATCGTGCATGGTACCTGATATCTTCCTGCATTAACAGTATCTCTGATCTAGAATGCTAGGTCCATGTAGATGACAATGATAACACAGGCCTGCGAAATTGAAATTTTTGAAAAATACAAGAGAAGTTTTTTCTTATTTTTAAGTTATTTGGTATGCGGATTTTGAAAATGACCTTCATTTTTTTTCCATCACGTCAGGATTTTTTGTAAAATTGATATATATATTACTGGTAATGTCCTATGTGGAAAAAATGCTCTCGAACTCTTTGCTTGTACTGACTGGAAACAGTGGGTTTTATCTATTCATGTCAGTTTATTTAATCTGTTTATGATGATGCATATTAATTTTTAAACAGCAATTAAAATTAAAAATGTATACATTTTGTATATAAAGAATAAAAACCATTGCAACCAGAATGCATGAGCCGCACTAGGGCGAGACTAAAAGTTCCCTCGTTATTAAATTTTTTACATTAATTTTATAAGAAACACACTCCTAGAAAAACCCTAATGATCTGTTTTTACGTTTTATTAAGGTTTATACATGAAATAAACGTAAGTATGAAATATATTTAAAACTCAATAAGAAACAAAAACATTTAAATTTAGTTACGCACATTTTTTTCCTTTAAAATTTATTTTGACGTTCTTCTCTTATGTTCAATCTTATCTTCCTCTCTTGCTAATATCCAACAAGAGTCGGCAAGCATATTCCTATTCCACCTACCTTGATATTTTCTCTCCATATCTTTGATGTCTTGGTGGAACCTTTCTCCCTGTTCTTCGCTGACGGATCCTAAATTTTCGGAGAAAAAGTCCAAATGCGATTGGAGGAAATGCAATTTATTACACTCATGGAGCAGCCCAATACTTGCAATTTGTATAGCATGTTGCCAACAATTGTTTTAAATTTGGGATCTTTGTGATTGCCCAGAAATTTTCCCACATCTTTGAAGGCAACCGAAGCTTCTCTTTCCTTTAATGTCACAGATGTCTCAAATTTGTTATCCCTAATAAGTTTTCGGATGTCTGGTCCTATGAAGACTCCCCCTTTCAATTTGGCTTCAGATAATCCAGGAAACTTTTTGTACATATATTTAAAGCAATCACCCTCTTTTGGAAGAGCTTTAACAAACTGCTTCATAACACCTAATATTATGTGCAAGGGGGTAATAATATTTTTTTTTTTGGATCAACCAAGCTTTCTCGAATTACATTTTTGGTGCCTGGCACAAGATTTTGACTTTTGGGCCAATCTTTTCTGACCCAATGCTGTGTTTTGTCACAAATAAAACACGGAAATTTTGTATACCCGTGTTGTTGACCAAGAAGCATGGTGATGATTTTTAAATCCCCTCAAATGATCCAGCTTTGGTTGTCATATTTTATTTTGTTGTGAACGAGAGCTAGGTTTTCATACCTTTCTTTTAAATGTACCGAATGTTCAACTGCCACAGACACCCATTGGTTGCCTTGATGAAGTAGGACGGCTTTAAGGCTCCTTTTTAAAGAATCTATAAAAAGTCTCCATTCATCTTTATTGTGGGGAATCTTACATTTTCTCATCAATCCAGGAACATCTGAGCAATAAACAAGGTTCTCGTCTTCATCAAAATACTGAATAAATTCCTTTTCACGATTCCTGTACTAATAAAAAGTGATTCCTTTGGCCAATAAGTTTTTTCTTTCAATCTAGAGCCTAATAATTGAGCTGCCTCTTTAGAAAGGCCCAGATCTGTAGACAAATCATTAAGTTCAACCTGAGAGAAAAGCCTAGGGGAGTCGTCTTCAAAGGGGTTATATTCTGTATCGGATTCTTTAACTTCGGGATGTTCAGAGTCAGGAGATTCGGAAGAAAAAACTCGTAATTCTGTCGGAGGCAAAGACACTGGCACATCAGGTCCATGAGGAACGGGGCGTATGGCCGAAGGAATGTTTGTAGGGTACGATATTAGCTTGAAATTTTTTCTATTATATCCACGGGTATGGCAAGAACAAAAGTAACAGTCATCAAAGTGGTTTTTTGGCTCCCTCCATTGGAATTCCAAATCGTAAGGCAGTCTTCTTTCCTTTGAACCATGAACTTAAATCATTGACACACTGCACACAAACTTTATGAGGAGCCCAAGATTTGTCTTGGTCTCCAAGTTTCATGGCAAAATATGCAAAATAAAGCCGTAATAAGTACCCTGTGATGTTCCTCTTGCGATTTTTAATTACATTATATTCGCTACAAATGTAGTAACAGTCATCAGGAATATTTTCACAGCTTCTCGAACTTGAAGCCATTTTCTCAGAGTAAGTACTGGTGTTTACATGAGGTCACTAATAAGGATTCGAGTGCCGCTATAGGTTGACAGCGATTGCGACGGGAGGGAGGGATGATGAAGAGAGACATTGCGCATTCCCAGGCTCGTTCGCTTCCAGGAATCTGTCTAATCGGTGATCTGGATCAACATTGAATCTTTAAAAGCGCTAAAATACTAACTGCGCTTTTGTAGTTTACCACAGAAGGGTATTTTGAGGGTTACACCATGGTAAAATGTGAAAACACGAAGGAAAATATCAAAGCAAAATACGTGAGAAATATTCATAAAAAACACATAAAATTGAATTTTTCAAAAAAATGTGACGTGATAGACATTTTTAATGATTCTTTTCAAAATCAGTATTAAACCATACGTTAAGTTCAGCTGTCACATTCCTTGTATTTTTTTCATCGTAGGCCTGTGTAATTGATGGTCCATGTTATGGTCCTGAATTATAATGATGGTTTGGTCTGGTTTGGAATGCTACGGTCTACTGTTTTTTCTGCAAAAGGGTTAATGAGACAGGGACCTACTGTTTAAAGTCGATTGCGAACGTCTACAAACATCCATGCTGTTAGCGGGATTCTAACTCACGAACTCCGGTACCAAAGAGCAGCGTTCTACCATTTGGCCATCTTTCGGCCTGAATTATGATCACACTTTTTTTCCTTTATGTTGCAGCTTACAATAACTAATTCGTTTTTTTCTGTGGACCATCCAAAATTTTTCAAGGACCACTGGTGGTTCGTAGACCACCATTTGGCTGCGATTGCTGTTTTCGAGTATGAAATTCGTTAATATTTTCACCATTCTACATAAAGCATGTTGTTGTTGTTGTCTTATGCCACTTGGCCAAACCAAACACGATTGAGAAATACATTAGTCGTATTAAGGCAAATGGATGCGTCTTTCGTTTTAACGAGCACCTCAATTGTGAAAGTACGATTTATGCTCAAGTGGGTCCTAGTAATTTTGAAACAGGAACCAACGCAGAAGACTCATGGGATTGGCGTGCCACTCCTAGAGGTATTGATTGAGAAATTGGAGGACACTGTGACCACGAACATATTTTACGTGTCTCAGTCACCTTTCACGAACATGGTGGATCTTAGACCGGCTCGGGCTCCGAACCCGCAACTCTTCAGTTATCAGAACGTTGCCTTTGCCGACAGAACATAACAACGTACATTATAAGAGCTTTAATAAATTTAAAATATTTAGACGTGGTACCGCGAGAGTCTCGTTGTCCCTGATTTCAGTAGCCTAAACACTGTAACGGTGTGATTTAGCGGTGTATCGTCAAAGAACTTTGCTTTGAAAGGTGGACTTGTGTGGAAACAAAAGGATTGTTTTCTACGGCACCATGAAGTCTACACGGCCGTGCACTATAGTAAAGGAACAATATGCCAGATGACACGGCACCGTCTCTGACAACTAAAAAAAATGATAGTGTAATGACAAAGGATTTGCCGCTTCTCAGATGTAGCCGCTAAGCGACCCCTGGCTTTGTGGCCGATGATGGTTTAACCCGGACCAATCCAGTTGGTCGAAGGTGAGGTCATCGCTAGGAGACCCAATAATAAAATTGTGGGTGAGGCCCCTTTCTTAGAGGCCCCTCCCCTAGAAAGAGACGAAGAAGATTTGTTTTTTTTTTTTTTGGAAGAGAAGTTAGTTAGCTAGCAACCAGCTAATTCAGAGGTCGCCTTGACCAGTCTCTCTACCGGAGAATTTTTTTTTTTGCTATAATCCCACCTTGGGATGTTTTCTTTAAGGAGTAGCCCGCATTGGCTAACTCGAAGATCGCCTCGACCAGTCTCTCCATCGGAGTGTTTCATTTAGCGAAATCTCGTCTTGGGATATATCTCTTACTGAGATTGAAGCGATACCCTGTGCTTTGGATTTTCGTATTCTAATATAATCCTCTTCAGGATTGTTTGCTGTTCTTCAGAACTAACTGTGCAGATCTTCTACCTGTCCTTCAGCGAATTATCGAGGGAGCTACGAATTGTTTCTTCCGTCTAATCACCCATATTTCGGCAGAGACTGAATTTAATTTAGGCACCCGTCTCTATTCAGGCCTACGTGTACTAATCACTTACCTATATTCAGATTGTTTTTTTATAATTGTGAAATGATGTATATAGCAGAAGTGTAAATAAATATAATAATCAAGATACATCTGATTCTTCCTTGTGTCTCCCGAAACAAGGACCGGATACGTTACAACACTTTTATGAGATGCACCCTTCTAAGAATGGCCATATTTTTTATTTCAATCATTTTAAGTAAATCCAAACCGGGGATGAGGCACTCAAAGGTCAACATTCGAATGAACAATTCGATTTTTTAAGCCACAATAAAAAGTCTTTACATTGATTCTTATTACTTATGCAGATCATGTCCGTCCTAATTGTATAATCCCAAGAAAAGGTTAATTTCTAAACCTTTGATATTACAGAATTCAACTCCAGATGGCAGATAAATCTTAGAGACATGCAAAGTAATTATGGCACAAGTACAAATCTATATTAAACTATTAGGATTAAGTTTATATTATTCTGAACTTTGGAAAGCAAATGAGCAAAGGCAGTTGTTTACCATCTTCTTGATACTTTCACTACTACTGATAAGTAATCCAAGTGTGCTTCAATCCCAAAATGCGAGAGAATTGCAAACAAACTAAAGAACATGTGGTCTGAGCTGAAACAGGTACGCGAAAACTTGAGGAATATGAGGATGACATAAATGCAGACAAATGTGTCAACCCGTCGAACTGAAAGTCTAACTTATTAAATTTACTACCATATAGCCCGTCATATGACGGGACCAGTAAAATTTTTAATTTAATAACATTGTAAAGTACCCCATGACGCAGGTAAAAAAAATGGTTTGCTTCTAGGCTGAGAATTATCTGGTACACGCTCTATAATTTGTTTATCTTCATACTCCTCTAAAGTCTCCCGATACTGTGAATGCAGTTTAGAATCATACTGAATTCGTTTAATCAAACCGTGTTGTTATGTATAAAAAACACACAAACAAACAATTTCTTAATTTTCAAAGATATATAAATTAAACGCTAGATTTTTATTAGTGCGTAAAATAGACTTTTATGAAAATAATTTGTTGTTAATACCGGTGATAAAATTTTCATTGCAACAAAAAATAATCAATGATTAAATTTAAAATTGTCACATATGTACATAATCTATTATTTAAGCCAAATATAAAAGAAAATTATGTACGTAATATCTAAGTTTCATGATCAAATGTATGAAAAATAATGCAGACGATCTTTAAATAATTTAAAATAAGAAATGATTAAATGAGATGGTTAATGACGTCATCATGCTAGAAAAAATATTATTTTTACCCATCTATTCTGTGATAAACTGGGGAAAATAGGGCTTGAAATAATGACATTAAACGCTCGGAAAGGGGGGAAGGGGTGGATTTCGAACTTTTTACAGACTTGCTTCGAATTTTGCTAACCCGAACTCATCAAGAATCCAATATGGATGCCACTTATCCATTCCAGGTCCAACCGCTTCATAAATTAGAGGACAGACGGACAACTAACTTAGGCTATTATTGTAAAGGGAATTAAAAAGTGATCTTTTCCTCAAGGAATTCAGGAATAGCTTTATGAGATAATGCCAGGCTGCAAAGCAAACTTGGGGCTGATTATCTCAGTTCTTTCCAGAGAGGTTGTCTATAACTTAGTTGCAGATGATCTTGATAATGTTGAATAAACCATGGAGGATTCCATAAATGCATGGACTACCTCCATAAATGAAATGTGCTTCAATCCCATAATGCGAGAAAATTTGTGAAACAAGTTACAAACGAAACTAAAGAACATGTGATCTGAACTGAAACAGGTACACGAAAACTTGAGAAATATGAGGTTGACATAAATGCAGACAAATGAGTCAACAAGTTGAACTGAAAGTCTAACTTATTAAATTTATAAAAAAATGATCTTTTCCTCAAGGAATTCAGGAATAGCTTTATGAGATAATGCCAGGCTGCAAAGCAAACTTGGGGCTGATTATCTCAGTTCTTTTCAGAGAGGTTGTCTATTACCTACTTGCAAACAGTCTTGATAAAGTTGAATAAACCATGGATGATTCCATAAATGTAAGGACTGCTTCCAGAAATGAAGTTGCTGTTGGGGAGGTGGAACTATCGAAGAGATCAGGCCGATTTTTTTTTACCATAACAAAGCTAAAATATTGTGTGTAATGTGAGTAAAGGAGTAAAAGTTGTTTTAACAAGTGATACTTGGACAAGGCAAGCAAGTAATTCAGAGATTGCATGAAGTAAGGTGAAGATTTTGCTCTTTCGTTTGAAGAGTACCGCTAGAGAGGAATAACAACTTCTCCCACGAAAGTTTGTCCTGGTAATTTAGGAGCAGGAACTGAGCAGAAGACCTTCAGGATTAGCCTTCCACCTGCAGAGGTGTCGTTTGAACTTGGAGGACATTGCGACCACCAAACTATTTAACTTGCAGCCCCGGCTGTCTTTTATGAATACGGCACGGCGGAAGTTTGGCTGGCTTGAGCCCCAAATCCACAGCCCCATCATTTTAATTATGTCATTATTTTGAAATCTCCTTCTTTCAACGGAAAAATTAGAAAATTATATAAAGATAGAGGAGCGCCAAATAAATCTACAAGAGGTTTACTCTGAAATTTTTGAGATACACTCAGACTAGAATTTTCAAAATAAAAATAATGGTTTAATTTTAAAATACAAAGTATTTTAACACACCGGACAATTTTTTACTGATTTATTTCAACTTGTTTAGCGTAGAATAAATTTTAAACAGAAGAGAAAATGGAGTTAACGGTAGAACATTTACGCGCTATGATTTTCTACGAGTTTAAAGCAGGATTAAATCAAGAAGAATGCTTTCAACGGTTGCAACTGATATTTGGTGATGAATCTGAGCTCATGCTACTGTATTAAGGTGATTTAAATAATTTAGCAGAGTTCGTAATTTTCTTCCAGATGAAAAACACACAGGAAAGCTACCGTCGGCAGTAATCCCGAATAATGTGTCTACCATGCGAAAAATGTTAATGGATGATAGTCACTGTATCTATCAAATTATAGAGAAGGAACTTAACATTCGATCCACAGCCATGTACAAACTTATTAATGAAGAATTACATATGAAAAAAGTAGTTTGCCGTTGGGTTGGCTCCCCATAAATTAACTGAGCAACAGAAAGGGGAGCGTTACAGAATCCGTAAAGAAACTCTTAAATTACTAAAGGATTGTGAACATTGCATCATTTCTAAAATTGTACATACCGTTTTTTGACATTCCAACACGTTAAAAAAGCAAAGTATGGGTCTTTGAAGATGATCCCAAGCCGACAGTGGTGAAAAGACAACGCACACTGAAAAAAGTGATGTATGCCGTTTTCTTCAGAAGTACGGGATTGGTCAAAGCCATTAGGTTGGAAGCACAGAAGACAGTAATAGCAAACTGGTATACCACTAAATGTCTTCCACAAATTCTACAAGAAGTGAATGTTAGGGGACTAATGCTTCACCATGACAATGCATCTTCACATACAGCCGGATTAACAGTTGAGTTTCTTAAACAAAAACAAATTAAAGTGATAGAACATCCGACTTATTCATCAGATCTAGCTATGTGTGGCTTTTGGTTATTCTTTAATCTAAAAAAGAACTTAGGTGTACGTCGTTTTCATTCAGAAGAAGAAATTGGTGTGGCTATAAATGAATTTTTCATCTATTCCAAGAAATGAATGGCTTGAGGCATTTAATCTGTGAAAAATTCGTTTACAAACGTGCATTGATGCTGGAGGAGACTACTTTGAGCACACCTAAAATTTTGTAAGTATAACTTCAAAAACCTAGTTGTATCTCAAAAATTTCAGAGTGACCCTCGTATGACTTTTAAATCTTAAAGAGGTATAAAAATCCGAAAAAGGTTATTATTTGAAAGACACAGGACGCTTAGCAAAGCACGGGAATGCAGCTAGTAATTGTTTAAGTTGCAAATAAATACAAATTTTCTTTTTAGTAAAAATTGTAAGCTGGGAATTTAAAACTGCATTTCCCGCACCTTTACTACAGTTTGATAGCGAATCTATATTTGAATGGCCATTGGTTTTAAGTCTTTTATCATAACAGTAAATTTTTACAGTTAAATGAACTTGATAACACTCGAATATTCTTAAAATGCTGCACCTCCAAATAATTAACTAAAGGAAAATAGAGCCGAAAGAGCTTCTCCATTACTGACGACTTTTTAAAACAGGCAATCTGAAATGGAAAGCCACTCAGCTCCGAGTACTTTAGTTCTACGTTAATATTCTAGACGCAATCAGTACCGGTATCGACTTTTGTTTTTTATTCTTGTCTTCTTTTCTACTTTGCTTTATTTTCTCCTTCCAGAGAAATTTCGTTGATTGTATGAACAGTAATGACTCTTTTGTTAGTCCCGAATGTGCGAATGCCACTGTTTGGTGAGTGAAATTACGCTCGAATTGGAATAGCTAACTGCCTAAGAATAACGATAACGCAGACCTCTGTTTGACCAACGAAGCGTTTACTTGCTTTAACGTTTCAGATAAAGTGTCTCAGCCAGGGGAAAGAAAATGCTTCACGAATGACTTATTTTATCACTTAATTTACTGAATGGCGAAAGAAGAGTCTCTCCATTAGTAAATTATAGTTGATTGATTACTGATGCATATTGAAAAAATAGTTTCGATGTAGGCAGGAATAAAATTTTGACGTTTCATTGGGAAAGCTAAGCTTGTCAATCCGTTGATGCAAATTTGCATTTTTTAAAAATAATATTTACTTTTTAATTTCTGTAACTGAGTTTTCCATTTTCTGATGCAGGTTGAAAAAAATAGTTTCGATGTAGGCAGGAATAAAATTTTGACGTTTCATTGGGAAAGCTAAACTTGTCAATCCGTTGATGCAAATTTGCATTTTTTAAAAATAATATTTACTTTTTAATTTCTGTAACTGAGTTTTCCATTTTCTGATGCAGGTTGAAAAAAATAGTTTCGATGTAGGCAGGAATAAAATTTTGACGTTTCATTGGGAATGCTAAGCTTGTCAGCACGTAGTGTGAAGACCCCCTTTGTTCGGAATACACTCATGTCCATAAAATAAGGATAATGAAGTTCAGGCAATGAAAGAGACAAAAGCAAAACAAATTTGACTTATTTGTAAAGTATATTTATTAAACAAAAGGTAAAGAGCAAAAAAGATGCTATATGTTTGACATAATTAATAAAAATTGCGATTTTTACTCCCTGGAGCAAATTTCAAAAAAGAACCTATTTACAGAAAACAGTATAACATGGTTAGTATGATGGTTAATACGGAGTATGTCTCCCGGACGATGCAATACAAGCGTTACAACGCCTACGCATGCTGAGCATCAGATTATCAATCTGATCTTGGGGAAAATTACACCCTTCATCAAGCAATGCCCTCCGAAGTTCCGATAGACAGTTGGGAGGGGGTTGACGGGCTGAAATTCGTCGGAAGCATGTCCCACACATGCTCTATTGGATTCAAGTCCGGTGAGTATGCTGGCCAATCCATACGGGTGATATCCTCCGATTGAACATTCGTCTACAATGTTTGCACGGTGAG
This sequence comes from Pardosa pseudoannulata, assembly GCA_032207245.1. Taxonomy (NCBI): domain Eukaryota; kingdom Metazoa; phylum Arthropoda; class Arachnida; order Araneae; family Lycosidae; genus Pardosa; species Pardosa pseudoannulata. The sequence goes on along the minus strand of JAGEOH010000352.1, from coordinate 10,671 downwards.
GTCGGGCGTTGTCATCCATATACAGAATTCAGGACCCATGGCACCCGAAACAAGCGTACATGTTGTCCAGAATGACATCCCGATAGATGTGGCCTGTCATCGTTATACTCTGAACATGCAGGTCAGTTCTGGAACCAAGAATAATTCCTCCCAAACGAGCCATCCTGCACCACCGTAACGGTGTCGTTCAATGGTGTTCTCTTGGTTTTAACGGGTACCTGGCGCTCTCCATATGAAAGTACGGCGAGAATCAGAATGTAAACTGAACCTGGACTCGTCGGAAAACATCACACAAGACCACTGTTGCGGTGTCCACAATGCATGCTCTTTAGCCCAGCATAATCGCAGGCGACAGTGAGTTGCGGTAAGGGGAACACATCTGACAGGCTTACGAGTATATAGACCAATGTTCCCTAAGCGTCTGTACACGGTCTGCCTTGAAACTGTCGTACCGGTAACTGAAGAGAGCTGACGAGACAGGTCTGATGCTGTGCTCCGTCTGTTTCTTTTGGCAGTAACTGCCAAATACCGGTCATCATTCGGCGTAGTAACTCGGGGGCGACCTGTGCTGTAACATCTACCCACATTACCATCATGTTTGAATCGTTGCCAAAGCCTGGAGATGACACTCTGGGCGATTCCAAGTTCCTCGGATACTTCCAGCTGGGTACGTCCACATTCCAGTCGTCCGATAATTCTACCACGTAAAAAATCATCCAAATGCTGCCTTTGTGCATAACTATGATTGCACTGAAAGCTTTTAAAGCGCTTGTGAACAATTTTACTTCTTTGCTACCATTCCTTATATATTTCATACACTCTCGTCATGTGACTTACTATCCGCGCTATCTGGTGGTTTCCTGCAATTTGCATATTCTTCTTCAAGATGTGTGTGATAATTCTACAGGGGAAATTTTTATTTTAGAGCTCAATTTCTGTGTGATTCTGAATTATCCTTAATTTATGGACATGAGTGTACTTATGACCGAAATTAGCTGAACTGGGTCTGTAACCTTAACTGGAGTTCTCAGGTAACTGGGACCGTAACTGACCCCCCAGGTATAAAAAGCCTAGAACTGACTCGGGGCTTTTCGACATTTTTTACATGGGTGTTTTGATCCCGTGGAGGCTTCAGCGGTTTTTGGAAGGGACCCAGGTTTTTAGCAATTACGTTCGGAAGACTCGAAAGGTCCGCTCATGTAAGGAACGTCAGGGTCTCGAACACCGAAAGGGGGATAGTTTGGGTTCGCGTTGCACCCTGGAAAAGCCCCCCCCCCATCGTGTGAGAATATATAATTATTTTTTTACGACGGGGATCATCGTGGAATATGCTATCCAAGCAACAATCTTTTACATTTCGAATTGTTTTGGGATATTAGAATCCCTTTGTAAATAGCCAGTATTTACTCCAGAAATAAAACTGATTTCTAATTCTGTCATGTCTGTGATCCTTCTTCAAGCTACCTCTTGACTCAAGAGCATTGAGGGCGTCACAGTAGATGCAAATTTGCTGATGCTTCATAATACTTACTTTTTTATTCCTGTAACTGAATTTTGAAGATTTGTAGAACGATACTCTTTAGAACTGTACACACACACACTCACATATGGATATATAGATGTTTGTGTCTGTCTAGGTCTGCAATTTATTATGTACTACAGTAGAACTACAGTAAAACCATACTGGGGTCGAGGTATGTCATAGGTGACTTCTGTGTCATTGTTCCGTGCAACAGCCATGATGCGACAGCAATTGCTTAATAGTTTTGTAAACTGTGTTTACTTTGTTACCGTTGAGCTTAGCGCCATCTAAAAAAAAATAATAATAATACAATAGTGCTCGCTGAGAGCGAGGGAATTAAATCGGCTATATATTCTGTTTTTTCTTGGTTTCTTTAAAGTGGATCGTTTGGACGACGTTTGGAGTGAAAATATTCAAAGTCATTGTAGTACGTAAATTCTTTATTTCTTTAATCATAAATCTTATTGGGTGTTCATTTTCCGAAAGATGATCCAATCCATATACATTTAATTCTATTTGATTGTGTTTATGTATTTTGTATCCCCCTCGTTCATAATATTCTTATCTATTATACTTCCACTAATTCTTAACATGTCACAGTCATAATGATGTCAGAGAAGGAAATTTTTGGTACTGAATTATCACCTCTAGCCATTTCTTATCGTCTAAAGTCACCTGTGACATATCTTGACCTCAATATAACAGTCATAAATGTTTTTCAATTCAAAGCTTTTCAATTTCAAAGCTTTTCAATTTCAAACTTTTATATTCTCCGAAGCTATTAAAATTCATCAAAGTGGTACAAAATAATGACATAACATGAGATTATAACTCCAATGAAATTAAAATCAGATTTCACTACAATGACATTCACCCGAGGAAAGAATAATTTTTAAACTTAGAATCCTGGTAAGAATAATTTTTATTATTTCTCCAAGAACATCCACGATTTTATTCGTGATAATAGTTTTAGGGCATTTACAATAAGCAGTACATGTTATGATTCAAGTTGTAGAAATGACTATAATGCGCAAAATAAAACATTTTGCGCATTATAGTCATTTCTCCAAAAAAATCGCCTGTGACATATCTTGACCTCAATATGATAACAGTCATAAATGTTTTTAGCTTTTCAATTTCAAACTTTTATATTCTAAGAAGCTATTATAATTCATCAAAGTGGTACAAAATAATGACATAACATGAGATTATAACTCCAATGAAATTAAAATCAGATTTCACTACAATGACATTCACCCGAGGAAAGAATAATTTTTAAACTTAGAATCCTGGTAAGAATAATTTTTATTATTTCTCCAAGAACATCCACGATTTTATTCGTGATAATAGTTTTAGGGCATTTACAATAAGCAATACATGTTATGATTCAAGTTGTAGAAATGACTATAATGCGCAAAATAAAACATTTTGCGCATTATAGTCATTTCTCCAAAAAAATCACCTGTGACATATCTTGACCTCAATATGATAACAGTCATAAATGTTTTTAGCTTTTCAATTTCAAACGTTTATACTATCCGAAGCTATTATAATTCATCAAAGTGGTACAAAATAATGACATAACATGAGATTATAACTCCAATGAAATTAAAATCAGATTTCACTACAATGACATTCACCCGAGGAAAGAATAATTTTTAAACTTAGAACCCTGGTATGAATAATTTTTATTATTTCTCCAAGAACATCCACGATTTTATTCGTGATAATAGTTTTAGGGCATTTACAATAAGCAATACATGTTATGATTCAAGTTGTAGAAATGACTATAATGCGCAAAATTAAACATTTTTGGAATCGGGCCAACCGGAAGCATTTATGTCCGAGACAAAAAGACTATTATAAGTGAACTCCTTAGACATTAAATGGAAGTTTTAATAAAGAAAATACAATTCTCTAAAGTGTTCTTATGCAAACATAGTAGTAAAAATGCAGCAATATGATAGACACTAAGGAAATAGCTGCAAAGCTGTGTTTCTCTTTACAGCTGTTAGTAGTATTTTTTCAATTATTTTTTTTAGAGGTTCTAGATTTTGTTTCTTATAAACTATGATTTATTTACATTTTTTTGAGTCTATCTGTTATTAAAATGTCATAGGTTAAATCCTAGGTGATTCCGCACACACCTTATTAAAAATATAGCCCATCATATAAATTATAAAATTTATTGCAATGGTAAATGGTTTGTTTTTTATTTATCTGGTTCACTCTCAATAAAAATCGTCATACTCCTCTATTCTTTATTCTGTATAAATAGATTTATAAAAATATTAAATTTTAATTTTAAATGCAAACTCGTCAAGTCCAAATATCCCATAGAATAAATTGTAAAATGCAAATAAAAAATAATCTTTAGAGAATTATTTATATTTTTTTTACTAGTCACAAATATTTAAGTGGTCAATTATATAATCTATTTAGCAACGAAATACTTCGTAATATAGAGTTTTAAAAGATAAATGTATACTTAGTGTTATGAGTAGGATGCATTTAAAAAAATGTAGTCAAAATTAGGTGATTTAAATTTAATCACCTGCTCTTACAAATGGCAGAGAAAAAAATGGTTAGAAGTATAATTACATATTTTTAACGTTTTTATATGAAAAATTGTACGTGACAAGTAGAATTTTATCGGAATTTATAAAATTACTTCGCTTTAAATTTGCGATCAGACTTAGGCTATTATATAATAATAGCCTAAGTCCGTCTGTCCTCGTATTTATGAAGCGGTTAGACCTGGAATGGATAGAGGCATCCATTGGATTCTTGATAAGTTAGGGTTAGAAAATTCAAAGCGAGTAAAGTTTATCTTCTCCTAAACTATCGATCTGATTCTAAAATAAATTGGTATAAATATGCTTCATATCATAGCGAACAATACTGTCGTCTTCAAAACGTTCGAATTCCATCTCTTCTCTCCTTTTCGAGTGGTTAATGTCATTATTCCAAGCCCTATTTTCCCCGGTTTATCAATTTATCACACTATCAGTAGAAGAAAGTAAGATTTTTTTTATAGCATTATGACGTCATTCCTTTACCCATCCCGTTTAATCATTTCTTATTTTAAATTACTTAAATATCGTCCGCATTATTTTCATAAGTTTTATTACTGAACTTAGATATTACTTAAGTTTTCTTTTATATTTGGATTAAATAATAGATTAGGTACATATGTGATAATTTTAAATTTGATCATCGATTATTTTTTGTTGCAATGAAAATTTTATCATCGGTATTAACAACAAATTCTTTTCTTAAAAGTTTAGGAATCTGTTTGATGGACTAGTAGCATTGGGATGTCGTCGGGTTCTATCCCCGGTGGGGACAAAATTTTCAAATCTAAATTAAAATTGATAAAAATTGTTTTTGGCGATTAATTAATATTATTTAGGCTCTAGTTGGATTTTTAGACCATTTTATTTATTTTTAAAACATGTATTTTTATTTTTTCCAAATCATTAAAACTTTCGTACCCGATCATTACTACTAAGCAATTAAAAATTTATAACATCAAAAATATATCAATAAAAATTATTACTATAATTAAATATTATTATTTAGGCCTTTATTTGATTTTTAAGACAGTTTATTTAATTTTAAAACTTATATTTTTATTTTTTCCAAACCTCTTAAAATTTTTGTTTTACTCATTATTTTTCAAATTTTTTCGGCTTATTTTGTACGGATGTCACTGGCCAAAAAATATTTATGTTTTACTATCCTTAAACTTTCTACTCTCTAGTTTTGTGTTATGAACTCACGAATCAACCCTTCTATCTCTTTGCTCTTTTATGTGTTTACTTTTCGCTCGTTGTCATTTTTGTGCTTACTGATAGAAGCCTCTGGATTAACGGGCTAGGCCCTTAGAGTCCAGTTGCGTCATCACCTTTGATACCTTTGATACCTTTGATGGACTAATAACCAATAGACAGTATTTTTGATATCATTACTATTAAGTCTTTTTTAACTGTGAAGGCGTGGAGCATCTAGCAGCGTGCTTGCCCTGCTATGATTCGCGAACCTGAGGTTCATGGTTTTGTCCCCCACGTTGCCATGTTTTCCAATTTCTCATATAATTTTTAATTATTTACAATTTTCTTTACTTTTATTTTTCTTAAGCTTATTTCCACATTTTTAAATATATATATATATATATATATATATATATATATATATATATATATATATATATATATATATATATATATATATATATATATTTTTAACGTTAACTTCTGAGTTTTAAATGCTAACTTTGTTTCCTTCACGAATTCTGTATGGATGTCACTGGCCGCAAAAATATGTGTTTTGTTTCTATCCCTAAACTTTCTACTCTTTATTTTTGTGTCTTGAACTCACGAATCCACCTCCCTATCCCCTCTTTCCCCTTTTAGTTGTTTTATTTTTCTGCTCGTTGTTATTTTATGCTTACTGTTAGAAATCTCTGGATTAGAGGGCCCGGCCCAGGAAATCCAGTTGACCTACCATCCTGAAGATCCTGAAGATGGACTAATAAATATCTAGCGTTTAAGTTGTATATATTTGAAAATTAAAAAGTTTGTTCGTTTGTATGATTGTTTTTTATACACAACCACACAGTTTGCAATCGATTTTCTAAATTTTGAACATTCTTCATATATATCGCGAAATAATCCCTGTCAGTATTAAAACCTCTGCAATCCGTAATATGACCATATAAATTAAAGCTGGCAACTAATATGCAGTCAGTAAAGATAATCAAATTTTTGAGCGTGTACCAGATAATTCCCAGCCCAAATCAAACCATTTTATTACCTGCTTATAAGGTACTTTACAATTCTGGAAAATTAAAAATTTTATTGATCCCGTCATATGACGGGCTATATGCTAGTTATAAATAAAATATATATATATATATATATATGTTATTATTTCATACATATGCATATGTTTGTATCAATACGCATGCACATTTGAAATTATGTATGAGAAATTCACATTGTCTATTTTCTGACTATTTATGTTTATTTTGATGACAAAACGTTCGTCTTTTTAACATTTAAGATAGTAACCTAGAAAAAAGAAGTCAGGATTTTAGTTTTCAATTTGATAACTGACGATGGGCCACCTTCTATGTTGTGTGATGCTCCGTTAGAGATTCTCTAGAACTGTAATCACCTTCATGGAATTTTGTTCTTGATTACTAACCTGCCAACAGTATACATTTCATAGAAAAGATATCGATATTCACAAATCTAATCCGCAGGTTTTCCAAATGTTTAAGGCAATTACCATTGATAGATCATTGTACCTCATCATTCTAACCATTAAGCTATCTCGAGTCCTCATATTTTATCTTGTTCTCATAGATCTGTTAAGGTATCCGTCTACGTTAAAAACGTCATTTTTTGCCAAAAATGATATTTTTTTTTTATTTTTCTTGTAAAATTTCAACTTTTAGGCTTCTAAATCTGTTTTTGTCTTGTCTCTATGGCATTTTAAAGGAAAGTTACAGCTGTTAAAAAAAACGGAAGTAGCGACTTCGGAACCTGAAGTTGTGAATTTAAAGCCTTTTAAAGAGCATTTTTTGGACAAAACTTTTAAATTTTCATGAAGATTAAACATTTTTCTAATATTTTTAATTATTAGCAACTTGACAATTAGGAAGTTTTGAAGCAAGAAAGTGTAGGGAATTATAAACATGCATTTTAATTTTTTAACAGTTAAAGTTGCTTTCATAAACTTCAAATGCGTTTTTCTCAGAACGTTATTTTTAAGAAAATGTTGCAACTTGAAATGTGATTTCTTAAAATATTTTGTTGAAAATTACTATGAATGCTTTTGATAGTATTTACTAGTAAATGACCTAAAAGCTTTAAATTTGGATAATTTTTAATGATGTTACACTCATAGTTAGATATAAAGGTAATGAAAATTCGTTAAAAATTCAATGTGTGTGATTTTGAAGGACCAAAATTTTTTACCAAATATAAATTAACCAAAGATTTTAGGTGAATCACTAGTCCAGTGTATAAGAAATATGTTGCATAAAAAAATATTGAAATAATTTATTAAAAAAAATAGACCTTTTCAAAACCCCCGATTTTTTTACTAAATTTTCTTCATTTATTAGAAATTTTATAAAAACTTCTCCAGGAATAAATCTTTTAAGTGCAATTATCTATGATAATATATAAAATAAATCTAAAAATGTAAAAACATGAACTAGTTTCTGCTTTTAAAGAAAAAAATTCTCCCAACGTAGACGGATACCTTAAAAGCTATTTAAATAAATAACTCTCTCCTATTTTTAGTGATATTCACATTTTATTTAGCCATTGATCTATTGTCTCTTTTTAGACAATAGACAAAAGGTTACTCTTATAATAATCGTTACGAAGGCAGATATTTGGTGGTGCATATATGAGTTAAGAATCTAGCAAAGCATTTTGCCAATTAATTTATAATATCACTCATTGAAGAGTCATTTAGTATACATAAAAATAGATAGCTTTTAACTCGCTTTTATTTTCTATCTTGCCTTGACAAATGAGGCTGCCACACGTTTACCGTTGAGGCATAACCTGTTCAGTTCCTGAACTGCTTTTTCAGCTCCTTCAGGTTCCTTGAAACTGACGAATCCGAATCCCCTGGACCTGCTATTAGCGTCTGTGACGATCTTGGCACTCAGCACATCTCCAAACGCCTGGCAAATCTTTGTTAGTTCCTCGCTTGAGGTTGTAGTGAGGTTGCTCACGCAGATGTTGTTTGGAAACATCGCTTGCTGAAAGCGACGACGTTCTTCAACGGGGATGAATCTATTCGGAAGGGAAATGTATCAACTCTTTGTAAAGGTACGCATTCACTTGGAGACCAGGTGCTCCGACCTGGACAATATGTCACCTATCAATCATCATATGGGCAGACGTAAAGGCCATTACATTCCCATTAACGATCTCCATTGACATTCCGACTGTTTAGTATCGCTGACGAAGGTGATTGTTAAGAGAAAACGTATCAACTTTCGGTATATCTAAATCCGGGTTGGAAAAGATCAGAAGGAAGATGACTTCACACGGCAGCCATGTGCAAAGATATTGCCTCACTAGTAAACAGCTTAGCTGATATAAGTACAAAGGGGAATGATGGGATACCCTCGGACAGAAGATTTTTCTTGGAGAGTAAAGGATGAAGCACAGAAAGCGGACATAGAAATTAGAGAAAGATAGAACTGTTGGCCTGACGAAAGCAGTTTAAATGATCTTTTCAAGATATAGTTTTCTTCGGATATGGTTAAGCCCCAATAGCCTTTTTTGTTTATGTTTGGAGAAATTTGTTCTTTTTTTTGTTGAAAAACCAAGACAGTTCTTTTCCTTGATGCATAGTTAAGAATACACTGAGTCAAACCTGGCATAGTTTAAGGGAATGACAGATTATAAATGATTTGGTAAAACCACTCGGTAAATATCTTCAAATGACCAAGGACCGAGTTTCCACATTTGTCTGTCAGGAGAGGCAAGCTCTTTATAAGGTCATTTTACCTAAGAATGGTTACAATAATTTTTGGTTTATGGTTACAACAACTTTTTGATTTGAGATTGAATTGATTGGCTGGGAGCTTAATAATTGAAAGGGAGGACAACCTTTTCTTCTTATTTCTTTTTATTACATTACATAAAAATTACATAACATATTTAGCACACTCTACAGAACGAAAAGGAATTTGTAAAGAATGAATTAAAATGAATCAAATAAAAGAAGAGTTATATGCGTGAGGATTCTCACGCAGAAATTGTTGAAGAAAGATCGCTTGCTAAACGCGACGACGTTCTTTAACGGAAATGAACCTATTGGGAAGTAAAATGTCTTGACCCTTCATAAAGCCATTTTTTTCTTTACAATGGTCACATTAAAATATGTTTGAAATGAGATTAATTTAAGAAAATAAATTTAGATTAATAGATAAAGTTAATTGGAATTTTTGCTCAGTGGGAAGTATGCTTGCCTCTGTCGCTTGGTTGCTATTAAAAGGTAGTTCATTTAATGCTGCGGTAGCTCAGTCGGTAAAGGCAGTGCTTTCCTAACTGGAAAATTGCGGGTTCTGAGCCCGAGCAGGCCTAAGACCCTCCGTGTTCGTTAAAGGTGACTAGGGAAAGTAAAATATGTTCGTGGTCACAATGTCCTCTAAGTTCTCAACCAATACCTCTAGGGGTGGCTGGTCAAGCCTATGATTTTTCTGCTTGGTACTGCTTCAAAATTACGAGAATCTACTTGAGCAAAAGTCATACTTTCACTCTGCTCGTTAAAACGAAAGGAACACCTCACCCTTTTGCCTTAATACGAGTAGCGTATGGTTTAATGGTGCTTGGTTTGACCAAGTGACATTAGAACAACAACATCTAATGCTTCTTATTTCCTTTTATTTTATATTGCAGACCAGTTATAAAGTACACTTTACAAATATTACAAGATTATAAAGAATTTCAATCGAAGGAATGAAAATAAACCAAAGGGAAAACGGTTATTGTTCTGCAAACCCAAATACCGTCCTCCGAGGGAGTATTCTTTCCTCTAAATTCAATATAACAACTACAACTCGGACGAATCATAATGTTTTTTGGTTAACCCGAAACCCTTGAAATATTAAAAACAATTTCCTTGGTATTCACTACTAATTTAAATAACAATATTCTATTAAAAACACCTGTTCTTTTAAAAGCAAGTTTATTGCAAGCAAATAGAAGTTTAGATATCTCTGCAATAATTGCTTGGTATTTTACCACAACTGAACTTAAACAACTCACAGAAATAATAGCTCTAAAACCAGGGGTAGGCAACGTGGCACCCGCGGGCGCCATGGTGCCCCCGATCGATTTTTAATGCGCCCTCGCTGGACTAATGTAAATGTATGATAGCCAGAGCGATTTACTTACTCTTGTCAAACGGCGATATACAGCAAGTAGTCAGTTGAGTTTAGGATTGTGCATAGATTAGCAGTTTGCTAACCTTGAGCTTATCTAATAACACGCACGTATTTTTTGTTAGTGTGTGATCGTATTTCGAATAGACCACGCGTAGACCGTGCATTTAAAACTACCAAGTAATCCGAAATAATTCTTTTCTTTCAAAACCCTTCATGGATAAATGTA
>JAGEOH010000351.1:27500-47500 GCA_032207245.1 Pardosa pseudoannulata | reverse complement strand
CAAGATTTACTAATTGTTATTTATTTTGAAAGTGGTTTAATAACGTAATCAAAGAGACATATTATAGCATAATAATAAAATAAATATCAGTACTTTAGTGTCTATTTAAAATGTCCCACCCTGCTTACTAAATGGGCATGCTAATAATGCAAGCAAATAAATACATGTAAATATATTTTCAATTATGAGTCAATACACACATGAACTTATAAAATTTTAAATATTTTTAAACTGTAGTAAACTTTTAACTTAGAAAAGGTATTTATTTACTTTAAGCATTTAAGAAAAAACATTGCGCTTACAAAAAAGCTTAATCTACAGTGCAGAAAAATTTTATAACACAATTAATTTATTTGATTTTTTATATTTACTTCAAGTTTAATAGCAATTGTTATAATAGAAATAGTATACAATTATTGTTTTAAATATTAATTACTTTGTTAAAATATATACTTTAGAAATTACTAATAATTATTTATGTAGTTATTAAACAAAGCAGGAAACATAATAGATCAATAGTAGTAGAAGTAACAGAAAATTTATTTTTTTTTTGTATTTAAAAAAATATTATACAATATTTTTCACTGGGATTAACACTATAGGATTTTGAAGAGTTATAAAACATTCTTAACATATAGGTAAAACGGTTAATTTTTAACCATTACTGCATCCTATAATGTACGAAAGAACCCTGTCTCTCTTTCATTTACAATGGGAGCTATTTTCGGACAAAGTAGAATGAAGGCATTTTGAACCAAGCTGATCCTAACCTACTTGAACCATATTAACTTTGAATATAAGGATATGAATCAAATATATTTTAACTATAAAATTATTTACATTTTATTGAACTCTTTCCAATCTTCATGTTCTCTCAGGCACATTGTATTTGTTGTAGTAAGAAGTGACGCAGTTATTGCATCATACTTATGAATAGTGTACTAAAAGTTTGGGCAACGCCGAATAATTTGCATAGCCACTAATGGAGTAAAGTAAATATATATCTTTATCACTTCGGTTTTTATCAAAGCATGTAAATTTTAAATTTCCCTCAAAGGACATATCATTACACTTGATCTGTATCGATGGAAAACCATCTTTCACTAGAAAACACTTTTATTTTTGAGGCAACACTACAGATAAAAAAAACTGCATATTCATTGATATGAAAACGTTAATAAATGTTCCATTACAGCATGTGTACATTTTCAGAATGTTTTCTGGGAGACGTATCTTTTGAACATGTCAGAATGTAAATAGTTGTACCTATTTTACATATCTTGAAACATCAAATATTGAAAATATCACTATTTATTAAAAAATATGAAAGGGTTATTTCATACTTGTGAATACAAATATTGAAACAAAATAAATATTTCCGATTTGGAATTATATCTATTCTGAATCTACCGGCTTCATTTATACAATATTATTTTTCATTATTTATAACCTAAATGCTAATTTGCATCAATAAAATTGCATAGAAACAGCTTCAAACTGAAAATACTTTTAAAGAAATTTTGTATAAATACATATCTAGGCAACATACAAATATATATACATTTATACACACAAACACACACACACACACACACATATATATATATATATATGTGTGTGTGTGTGTGTATATGAACGTGTATACATATATGCATATAAATATATATACATATGTACATATGTACTTACATATATTACATACTATATATATATATATATATATATATATATATATATATATATATATATATATATATATATATATATATATATATATATATATATATATATATATATATATATATATATATATATATATATATATATATATATATATATATATTTATATGTAGCTCAGTCGGTAAAGGCAACGATCTCGTAACTCAGATATTGCGGGTTCGGATCCCAAGCCAGCCTAAGATCCGTCGTGGTCGTTAACGGTGACTGAGACTTGTAAATATGTTCGTGGTCGCAATGTTCTCCAAATTCTCAATCAATACCTCTGAGTGTGGAAGGCCAAGTCTGTGGGCCTTTTGCTTGATCTCTGCTTCGAAACTAAGAGGACCCACTTATGCATAAGTCGTATTTTTACCCTTGTGGTGGCCGTTATAAAAAAAAGGCGAACCTCTTTGCCTTAAAATGAGTAGCCTCTGGCACAATCGTGCTTGGTTTCACAAGTGGCATAAGGCAACAATGACAAAGTATTATTTTTAAAAAAATATAAGAATCAAAAGAAAAAAAACACTTTAGCCATTTTTTTAGTTGCACAAATTTAAATTAATATCATATTTGATAACATTACTTTGATGTTTTACATTTTATATTTTATAAATACAACTAAAAATGAAAATTACGATCTGGTTTACTTCAATATTTTGGTTTAAAGTTTTTATAAATACTTGTGTTTATCCTTTTACTTGTACAGGAGCCACAAACACATTTTTGCAATGATAATAATGTTCTTAGCTCTGATGTGCTATCATTTAATTTGACATTATTTCTGTTTTCTGCTTGATAAAAGAATGTAAGAAAATAGTGGTTGTATTATTTAAATATTATAAAATTTTCAAAAGCATATTTCAAATTCATCCTACCGAATAAAATTATCTCTAGCCTTTCGAATATTGTACAATTCAAATAATATTGCAAATGTTTAGTGACTTCAATGAAGCCGATCACTAGAGATTGTTTCGGGAAAAATGTTCAAATTCCATGTTGAAGACCTGAAAGTCTTTATTAAAATATCTTCAGAAATAAATGCTAAAGTGTTTTTCAAACAAACGGTTGAGAAACACTTTATTTGTTTTTCGTTTATACCCCTTCCATCAAAAAGAACTAAAAATGGAATGTAAAACACAATATAGGCAGATTTATATGCTCTGTGGTAAAAATGGCTGAATCAACCTTTCTAAGTATACACGTTTATAACTCTAAGAATGATAAATAAAAATAAATGAATTTTTATCTGCATAATCAAGTTAATGATGCCATGACAATGAGTAGCAAATTTAATCAGCAAGTAAAATATCTGTGAAAAGATATGGAAGTGAGTATTTAAAATTCGTTTGTAATCAAAATTATCTTCCCATCTCTCTAGTGTTAATTCAGAAAAACTAATAATGAGTGAATGATAGATCAAAGTTTCACTATATATGCATATATATATATATATATATATATATATATATATATATATATATATATATATATATATATATAGTCAGGATTTAAAATGTAGATTAATTTTAAGAGATTTTTATTAGGGATTCTTTTATTAAGAGTGACGCGGCGTGAGGAGTTAGCCACATAAATATATATATATATATATATATATATATATATAATATATATATATATATATATATATATATATATATATATATATATATATATATATATATATATATATATATATATATATATATATATATATATATAATATATATATATTTATTCTATCTAATTACAGTATATTTTAACGATGTATCTTATAAGATTATAACAAGCCTGGCAGTTTTATAAAAAAAAATTGAAAGTTTAAGTTTAATTATCTAGTATGTGTTCAATACACTAAATAAATAGGCCAAAACTGAGTTTTAGAACCTCAAAGCATTTGTATGCTTTAAATTTCATTCTTTCCAATTAGTAATGAAACTCTCAATCTGCAACCACACGATGAGCTTTTTTATATTCATTACCTTATTCGCAACTTAAATTAAAACAATATACTGCTTACAATTTATTTTCTTCAAAATCTCTAGCATAAAATGGACACATGTCATTTGTATATGTTAAATATTTAAAAGAATAGTCCGCGAAAACCCAAATTCTTCACATTGTATGACAAGTGCATCAGAGATGTAGCTTGAAACATATAAGGGTTATTTTTCTTTTAAGAATCAATTTTTCCTAATTAAAAAGGTATCCATATTCTAATGAATTTTAGTTTCCTGAATAACAAGCCTGCTTATTAAGTGTCTTCATTGTGAAGATTACAAATATCGCAAACCTTAGTAAACGCAATAGGATTAAATTTCTTTTATATTTCTGCGTAAATTGTTAAGTCTAATAAAGAGTGAGCAAAACCTTTATTTTAAAATGTTTAATAACAACCAAAGCAATTAAAATTCTAATGTTTTTAATTTTAAAAGATTTTATTGAGGGAGGGGGTAATACGAACAAACATGTGAATCGGGAAAATATATGCTATAGCTTGAATATGCAAATACTTTTTTTAAAGAGAGTCTTACACTTGGAGACTGAATTGGACCACAGAAGATATTTACTTAACCTTTTAGGAAATATCATGAATAATTATATTACGTTATAATATTTTGTCTTTCAATATTCATCAGATGTCCGAAAGATATAAAAAAGTGAATAGTTTCAATTTTTAGTTGAAGTTAGAAAGCTATGGAGAAAATATGTATATATATATATATATATATATATATATATATATATATATATATATATATATATATATATATATATATATATATATATATATATATATATATGTATGTATATATATATATATATATATATATATGTATATATATATATGTATATATATATATATATATATGTATATATATATATGTATATATATATATATGTATATATATATATATGTATATATATATATATATATATATATATATATATATATATATATATATATATATATATATATATATATATATATATATATATATATATATCCTAGACGACCGGCAGACGATGTCTTGTTTTAAGGCTGTAAATCTAAAAATTGCAAAATGTTTTTAAATAAATTATAAATTGGACTGTTTTGATGAAAAGGTAAGGAAAAAATCATTTTAAAAATACTTGACGCCACCACGCTTGCAGATACGTTGGCAGAGAATGGTTTCAAGAAGCATTATAATAATCTGAATTAGAGAGCAATTCTTGAGTTTACTAAAAAAAAAACATTTTCTATCAGATTAAATTGCGAATCAAAATCATTCTCGAATCAACCTAATTACACACACAAAATTTCATAAAATTTAGTCCAGCCGTTCAGGAGGAGTTCTATTTCGAACACATGGACAAATAAATTATATACATATATATATATATATATATATATATATATATATATATATATATATATATATATGTATATATATATGTATATATATATATATGTATATATATATATATGTATATATATATATATATATATGTATGTATATATATATATATATATATATATATATATATATATATTTATATATATATATATATATATAAATACGATACATTGTGTATAGCCGTAACATATATATGTTACAGGTAAATTAATAAATGAATTAATAGCAATAATAACTTAAATAAAGTAGTTAAAGGGATAAAAATTTTTTGAATTAATCACTTAAACTGGTTATTATTAATGAGTGTTATTAATGACTTGAGTCAGTGTGTTTATATTTTTGAATTATCTTTCAAAAGAATCATTTCTCCACTACATATATACTCTACAAACGTTTTTGGTTGGTTGGTTGGTTGGGAGCACTGCGGTCTACTTTTTGCTACACGAGGGAAAATGAGACCGGGACCTACTGCTTAAAGCCGATTCCGAACGGCTACGACCGTCCATGCCTCAGTGGGACTCGAACCCACGAACTCCGATTCCGAAGGTCAGTGCCCTAACCACTCGGTCATCGTTCGGCCAAATGTGTATGGGTTAATGTTTTATTTTAATTTAGTATTATATTTGAGAA
Organism: Pardosa pseudoannulata; assembly: GCA_032207245.1. Classification (NCBI taxonomy): domain Eukaryota; kingdom Metazoa; phylum Arthropoda; class Arachnida; order Araneae; family Lycosidae; genus Pardosa; species Pardosa pseudoannulata. Next base: position 41,753 of record JAGEOH010000351.1, on the reverse strand, counting down.
TTATTTTATCGCAGTCCAGGATAAAGACAATCAGGTTTAAAATATATATAATTAAGGGGACTCAATGTGGTAGGTTATAAATTTTTTAAGGTTTTTTTTGTGAGGCTTAAATTTTTGGTCTATTAAACATATGAAATTGAAAATTCCCATACTTGTTTTGGATAATAATTATTAACATTTTTACTAATAAGTATCACCTGAGCTGAATTATTTTTAAATATTCAGCGTACAAAAAATAATTATTAACACAAATTTATCAAGTTTTCCTTTTTATGTAGGTAAGTTAAGTTATAGTACTTTGAATTAATAATAACAAATTATTATTGTTTATAGTATTTTAAAAATTTTAATAATATTTAATAGGAATTTTATAAAAGTGTATCTAGTGAGTAATGAGTTTAAAAGAAAAGGTAATTTGTAATGATTAACTATTTAAAGTATTAATAATTTCTTATATTTATTCTTATTTATATATGTACTCATCCTTAAAAATTCTTTATCGTTAGACAGCATTTGGTTTTAAATATCATAAAATAAAGTAGCGGGTAGAAACAAGCCCTTTCACTTTTTCAGATTTTACTACTATCCTCTCCATAAGCCAATTTTAATAGAACTCAATAAGGAATATTTCATGTCTCTTCGCTTCTTTCGCTTCCCGTGCCCACCGTCTTTCGCTTACAGGAATACATACATTTTTCGGTTTAAATATACATCGCGGGAAAAGATAAACAGCTTGAGTTTTTGGAAAGTATAAGATAACAAGCGAAAGTATCAAAAAGGTTTTTTTAAGCTAAAATCGATGGATTATAAATAAAATTATTTTAGCTACATCCAGGGTAAGATTACTTAAGTGTATGGTTCAATGCCGTTTGTCAAAAATTCTTTGAATTTTCATTGACTAATCATAAGATTTCTTTGGATGTCTGCTGGGATTTAGTAGCCTAGGAGACAAAGAATCATGACCGAATGCTTATGGGCTAGTATCTAAACCTAAAAATGTTTACGTGACTGCTTTAAGCATTTCACAATCCACAAAATATTTTTATCTGCGATAAACCCTTTTTTCCCCAATTAAGGTTTTTGGTGGAAAACAAGTTATAGTATAATCGCATATATTTTAGATTTGAACTTAAGCTCACACTCAATTTTTGCAGCTTATTGTTTGACATACGATTACATTCAAGACTGTGAAATTGGATGCACAATAAAATATTGAAACTGTAACAACCAAAATAAATTTCCCTCGATAGGTATTGTGCAAAGTAAAAGTTTAGAAAACTAGAAAAAATTATTTTTATACAACTTATGAATATAGGGTATCATTTATATTATATAACATAAATGCATTTTATTTTGTAGAATGATAAAGACATTTCTTTTAATTGTCTAGTTCTTAAGAATTTATATTTTATTATAAATCTTATAGCTTCACATATCTTTAGTGTTATGTTGTACGGAATCAAGCAAATATTTTATATCAATATGATTAAAAAAATAAATTATTTGTGCATATATATTTCAATTGATATCTTGATGGTGAAAGAATTTCCTTTTTCGTCATCTGGTAAAACATTTGATGTGTTATATTTAAAAGCACAGTATTTCAAATGACATAACTAAATAATTCATTAAAGCCAGAACATTATTTTGTTTAGATTTATTGTATGAAAACTTCTGAACAATTCGTTTTACACTGACAAAACTTCTTAATTTATAATAAATCGAAAACGGACTGCTGTAATGAAAATTTTAAGTCTAAAAATTACTATGTTTCTTTAAGATATTTATCAATATGTATTTGACTAAAACAACTCTGATATTAATGAGTTACGTTTTATTAAAAGGATGTTCAGAAAAAATAAATTTGAGGGAACTAAAAAAAATATTCCGTTTTATAAATTTCATTTCATTATGAAGCATTATCCTAGGTTGGCATTTTAAGGATAAAAAAATTCAATTTTTCTCATATTTCACTAATTTTGTACATTCTTGAACCAATCAAAAGAAAATATAGGGATTTTCAATTTTGCAGCACTTTCGGCAGTTTGTGCATTTAGATAATCATCTACAATTTGCAAAAAATATGGAAGATACATTTCAGTTAAAGTAAAAGCTGGAAATTAGTTGTAACTCTAACATAACATTTAACTAATAGTTCTGAATACTTACATACTATTAAATAAACATCATTGTAATATTGAGGAAGATATGAAGGTTTATTCTCAATACTGACCAAACATCCTACAGAAGATTCGCCCAAAATATTGACTTTTATCTAATTTTAAAAATGTTGTCAAGATAATTATTATACCAAGCTGACATTTAGAGTTTCAATTTTTGCTATATGATGAGAAATGAAAGAAAATATTTCTTTAATGCTTAACTACGGAAGATGATGTAACTTTTTTACCAAGAGCATGAAACTTCTATAGATTTAGTACTTGAAATGGCAAAACTAAATAATTCATTAAAACCAGAACATTATTTTATTTAGATTTATTAGAACTTCTGAACAATTTGTTTTACACTAACAAAACTTCTTAATGTATGATAAATCGAAAAATGGCTGCTGTATTGATAATTTTATGTCTCAAAAATTACTATGTTTCTTTTAGATATTCATCAATATATATTTGACTGAAAACTCTCTGACATTAACGAGTCACTTTTTAATAAAACGATGTTCCTAAAAAAATAAATTTGAGGGAAATAAAAATATTCAGTTTTATAAATTTCATTTCATTATGAAGCATTTGCTTAGGTTAACATTTTAAAGATAAAAAAAATTCAGTTCTTTTTATATTTCACTAATTTTGTACATTCTTGAACCATTCAAAAAGAAATATAGGGATTTTCAATTTTGAAGCGATTTTGGCATTTTGTGCATTTACATAACCATCTATAATTTGCAAAAAATATGTAAGATACATTTTATTTACCCTGTATCTTAAAAATCTGAAAATTAATCGTAACTCTAACGTAATATTTAACTAATAGTTTCGAAATACTTACATGCTATTAAATAAACATCATTGTAAATTGAGAAATATATGAAGATTTAATCTCAATACTTCCCAATCATCCCACAGAAGATTTGCCCGAAATAATGAGTTTTATCAAAATTTTAAAATGCTACGAAGATTATTAATATACTGAACTAAAATTTAGAGTTTCAATTTTTGCTATATGAGGAGAAATGAAAGAAAATATTTCTTTAATGCGTAACTACGAAAGATGATGTAATTTTGTAACCAAGGGAGTGAAACTTTTTAAAAAATACTATACAAATTCATAAAGCTATCCAAGATATAGTACTTTTAAGTGACAAAACTAAATAATTCATTAAAGCCAGAACATTATTTTATTTAGATATTAAAACTTCTGAACAATTTGTTTTCCACTAACAAATATTCCTAATGTATGATGAATCGGAAAATGTCTGCTGTATTGATAATTTTAAGTATCAATTACTATGTTTCTTTTAGATATTCATCAATATATATTTGACTGAAAAGTCTCATTAATGGGTGACTTTTTAATAAAAGGATATTCCTAAAAAAATAAATTTGAGGGAAATAAAAATATTCAGTTTTATAAATTTCATTTCATTATGAAGCATTTGCTTAGGTTGACATTTTGTAGGAAAAAAAATCAATTTTTTTTTATATTTCACTAATTTTGAACCAATCAAAAGAAAATATGAGTATTTTCAATTTTGCAACGCTTTTGAGAAGAAATGAAAGAAAATATTTCTTTAATGCGTAACACGGAAGAAGATGTAATTGTTTTGCTAATAGAGTGAAACTTTTATAAAAGATACCATGCAAATTCAGAAAGCTATCGATGATATAGTACTTATGACAAAACTAAATAATTCATTAAAGCCAGAACATCTTATTTAGATATATTGTAATAGAACTTCTAAACAATGAACTAAAGTTCTTAATTTATGATAAATTGAAAAAGAACTGTTGTAATGAAAATTTAAAGTCTCAAAAGGTGCTATATCACTTTAAGACATTCATCAATATTATATATATTTACTATTTTAAAAACAATTTACCTATGATCTCTTTTGAAATGTTTTAAGTTTCCAAATCCCACATTATCTTTTTTTTATATTTAAAGTGAATAAAGACAGTCTACATTCATTTCAGAAATTTCTAGGAAATGTTTTTATTTTTTCTTGTATTCCAAAATAATCGTTTACCAGACGAGTTTGTGAAACTTATAGTGTGAATTAAATGTACTAAATCACATACTTCTTCCCAAATTACATTTAGTTTAGCTCCCTTATTTAATTCCTTTAATCAGCATAAATCAAAATCAAGTTAAATGCTTGCAGTATACAAAATGTCACCGTAAGGGTTGATCTTGCGCTTAAAAGAACTAACGTTAATTAGTTTTGAAATATCTATGCATTTTCAATAACTTTCTAGCTGTGTTCTCCAAAAGTTACTTTCAATTGCTCGATAATAATCTTCTATTTTAGTTTCCGTTACATTTTTTTTCTACAATACCGCATATGATATAATGAGAATATAACTATCTAAATTTATCTAAGTAAGAAAATATGTGCAGTTTTGAAAAAAATATAATATGTTAAAAAAATGAATGACACAAAGAATATTTTTCATATAAATATATTTAAATACTAATTCACTTTATATTTTATAGTAATCCATATTAAAGGTTATAATCAGGGCTTCGAACCGGAACTGAACCGAAAACCGAAAACCGGAAAAAACCGTTATTTTGGTCGGAACGAAAACCGGAACTGAACCGAAAAAAATATCGGTTTATTTCGGTTCGATATATCTTTCAGTCATTTTGTTACTGTTACCAACTTATCAATATTTTCTAATTTAACGTCAACTTTATAATTATCATTACATGTATACTGCTTCTCGATTTCCTATTTTGATATTCACTAGTATTTTTCTGTTTCCGTTTCTCATGAAACTACTTGTGGAAGACATATTACATTCAGTTGATTAAACTAGAAGTATAGATGATTTTTTTAAGAAAAATATCAAGTTATATTTTATTTTTCATATCTCAGCATGCGATCATCCACGGATGTTTGTATAGACTGTTTAGATCAGGGAGGAGTAAATAGACAGGAGAGGCCCTAAGTGACGTAGCATGAAGCATCTATCAAATCTTCTGCGTATCAAATGGGTGTTTGGTAATGGCGGTGATTCAAATGTTTCGTAATAGTAGTATTTCAGTAGGCCTGCTGTTTGTATCAATTCACATAGTGTACCAATTAAAAAAAGAATAAAATCTTCTAAATTTTGATAGAATTACATTTTTTGTTTATGATAGAATTATATTTTTAGTGAAAATAAGAATATACATAAAATGAAATTATTCATTTGGAACTGAAACGAAAACAGTTATTTTTGGCGGAGCGAAAACCGGAACTGAACCGAAAACCGTTATTTTTGGCGGAGCGAAAACCGGAACTGAACCGATATTAATTTTTTAGTTGAACCGGAACGAAAACCGGAACAAAAAAAATTACGGTTCGAAGCCCTGGTTATAATTAATCATAATTGAAACTCACATGTAATAAAATAATGTATAAAAAAGTTAAAACAATTCAGTGAATTATTAATTAAACATTGTATTCATAGATTTCTTTATAGGATATTATTTATTTTTGACTTAATATTTAATGTTAGAACAGTTTTAGACATGTTAACAACAATACAATTTTTCCTGAAATGGCAAAGAAATAAACTTTCGTTTAAATATAAGTTTAATCGAACAGTTTAACTTATTGTTAACCTTAGCCATGATTCACTTTATATTTTATACTAACCCATACTAAAGGTTATAACTAATGATAATTAAAACTCTTATGTAATAAAATAATATATAAAAAAGAGTTAAAATAATTCAGTGAAAAGTCACATTAAACAAAAGTATAAAAAAGGAATTTATTACGACCGTTATTGGATCTTAAAGGAATACACCGATACTTTGACAAACATCTTTGAACTGTAGCTTGCGAAAATGACAATTGACAGAACCTTTCAATTCAATAGAAAAGTCCACATATTCAAAAGGGGATTCACGGCCATTAAGTGCTATACTGTCCTTTAATGCAATATGGCCAACTAACGGTCAACACGTCTTATGGTCAACGCGTCATAGGCGATCCCGTAGTGTACATCCGGGAAGTAAGCTAGACAATTAACATCCACTTGTCTTGAACAATAGTGCCTGAGATAAACAATTTTAGACAGGTGTCAGAAAATTCCAGTAAAATCTCATCAACATAGATTCCTACTCGGCCGAAAATGAGGTATTAGAAGTAATATTGAAGCATTCTAAAGATCGTATTTATAATAACCTCGTGAAACAGCAAAAAATACAGAAATTTAAAAAAAAGGTCAAAGCAAAATAAAGATATACAAGATTTAAACCTTAAGTGGTACTAAAATTCTTTTGACGTCTTAAAAATTCAAGGGTTAGGAATATTTATAATACTTTTATTAATAATATTTATAATATTTCTATGCATATATATATATATATATATATATATATATGTATATATATGTATTTATATGTATATATATATACATATATATGTACATATATATACATATGTATATATAAATATATATATATATATATATATATATATATATATATATATATATATATGTACATATATATATACATATGTATATATAAATATATATATATATATGTAATATACATATGAATGTATATATACATAGATAGATAGATATAATTTATGCTTTTATAATATACTAGAAATACTTAGTAAATTTATGTAGGTGTTAAGTGTAATAATATTATAAATATATATATGCTTTACCCAAATTTTTCAGGAATTCTGCTTTGCCTAAGCTTATAAAAAATACTATTAACTGTAAAATTGGAATCGAAATTCGTAAAACTATGGTTAATATTAAGGAAAAAATATAGCAAGATATATAATGCTGGTAAAGCTTTTACGTTTTTTTTACTAGTTCATAAACATTTATTCAATTTGAAAACTTTAAGCTATCGCAGCTTGTGTTTGTTTTTCATGGCTCTATTTAAAATCATGTATTCCTAACAGACATGAATAAAATTACTCGTAGTTTTCATACACATAAAAAATAACTGATTAAGAGATTTGGGAATTGATTTTGTAATAAATTGGTTACAATATTTTAAAAATTAAGTGTTAGCGAATTCATATGTTTTAGTTAATTTTATATAATGAAATGATTAAATCTATGCAGGTATTTATTTGTGTGTGTGTGTTTTCTTCCCAATAACTGATAGACGCTGAAAAGTACCAAAGGTAGATAGAAAATAAATTAAGGAACCCATTTCTGCTATTTACATTCCGAAACTCCAATTCCTTATAAACTTACTAACATTAACCAACCGAAACTCATTTAAAATTATGCGATCCAGTTTCATTGTTGTGTTAGCATCAAAATAATGTTCTCGATATTCATTTTTGACAACATTATCACCTGATATTTCGTAATATTGCTAATTTTAAGGCAGAAATACGATCCCCTGTTCTACCACACTGTTATGAGTTGGAAGTTTTTTATCTCTTACATTTTGAGTCTCAACTGAAATAAATATTGATTGTTTCGTCAGTAATTTATAATGTTCTTGAAGAACTTTTCAAAATCTTTATTTGGTGTCTGTTGTTTCTGTATATATCAAATAGTTTTAAGAATAAATTTATTTATTCTAAAAGCTATCGCTAATTTATTCATCAACAATATTTTTAATGGGTAAATCGGCTTTGTTTCTTAATATTTCTTCTAATTATTTGTAACCTTATATCAAGTTAAAGAGATTTATAAATTTGCTAATTAGAGGCTTATTATTCTATTCTATCTTAAGTAGGTTTAAAGTGTTATATATATATATATATATATATATATATATATATATATATATATATATATATATTACATTTAAAGTTTTACTGCAAATATTTACTTGAAAATGATATTGTGATTACTTCTTCCATTTGTGTTTTATATTTTTTTCAATTATAAATAAATTTTAACAACTTGCATATATTTGTACAGCAAGAGGCCAAACGCCAAAATTTTATATATCTTATATATTTTATGAATGTATGATTGAGAAAATAAATTGAGTTCTTTAACACTATGTTGTATTTAGGTGTTACTGAAATTAATAATGGTGTTATTCATGGAAGATTAAAATGTAACATAATTGGCAATCATAGTGGCACTTCTCCATTAAGCTGTAGTAAACCTTTCACCGGTTCTTTTGGGCAGACAAAAGATAGAGAAGCGTCCCATCCCTTAGCTTAAAGGAACATCTATTATTTTTTGTCGCTTTCTGACTTTGTCTAAAAATACTCGTTCCTCGACATCAAGCTAAAAGCAAAATAGCTAAAAAGGGAATAATTTTTCTCCAAAAAAATTCGGATGACCTCTCCCCAAAAGAAATTTTAGCCAAACGATGCCCACTCAATACCGTGAATGGCGAGGTCAGTGGAAAAATCCCACCACCGGGAACTGAAGACGATCGCCAAAACAGAGAATTAAGAACAGCCTAGGAATTTATGGAGCCAAGTAACGCTCAAGCTGGACAAATGGTGGAAGATGGGAAGAGCAAAACGGCAGCCCACGGATGGTCAGTGCGGGAAGATTGAAAGTGACTTGGACATGGACATGCCCCATTCCATAAAATCAGTGGTCAGGAAGCTGGCAATTCCTGTAATTCCCTTTTAGATAGAATGTGGCTATATAACACACTAGAACCACGGAATTTGTAATTTTGAAGTTAAAACCATTTTGTGTCCAATTTTCTCAAAAAGTTACTAACGAAACTGAAAAACACTTTTATTGACTTTTCCTAATCTTATACTCATAAAAATCTATAAAAATATAATATTGAAAAATCAGTGCATATGTAAAATTATTTTAATTATAAGTCTAAAAATGAATAAATATCATTGCGTATAAGAACAGTGTACTTTTGAAATAACAACACAGATTCATATTAAATGGTTACGTTTGACTCATCCCGTAAATTTAGGTAGACTGAAACTCCCCAGGTTCTAGTGTTAAATTGATTCTAAGAAAATCCATGAAATACATTTTGACCATTTCTTGGTAATCCAGTACACCTTAAAAAGAAACACTATTCTATACGTTGAAAATATCTGAAGTGTAAACCATATAGATTTTATTGTACGGCTATTGTATCATATATTTTTTTGATTTTGTATGATACGACATCAGAATCATTATCTACAAATTAGTTTCAAAATTCAACAATGATTTTCTTTCTGTTGGCCTACCGTAATGTAAGTAGATGTCAAATCAAACCAAAGCATTAATATTTGTCTTATTGAGACATTTAGTTCCACATATATTTCATTCAAAACCGAATTCACAACTACAGCATTTATTTTACTCCTCCCTGCCACGCAGTAATGAAAAATAAAAATTAGAGATTATCCAAAATTAGTAGATTTTTATTTATTTTTTAACAGAATTTAAAGCATAGTTTTTACAGTTTGAACATCATAGCGCATATGAATATGCCGATATCTTTTAGTTGTGTTCTTGCAGATCCGAACCGATAATCACCGGTGTAATGAAATCTTCTGTTACTTAAAGTGCCGATTGCAGCTAGATATAATATTGCAAAACTCAAAATATCAATATTTTCAGCTAATTGCCTTTGATTTATGCGTTAATAAACGTAATATTTAAATTTTTTCGTTATAAAAAGTGACGTTTGCATCCAAATTAGGAGGACAAAGTTAGATGTTATAACAGTTTTAAATACATGATTTTAATCTGCTATGAAAAAATAATGCTTCACAGCCTTAAAACACGTTATATTTTAATTTAATTTATTTCGTTGTGTACAGGGCAGATTGCAACCAAAAGGACATGCGAGCCACTAGAGCTTATAACAGTCCTAAATACAATATTTGATTATCACTAACCGTTTTTAAGTTATGTCTGTTCAACAAAAAATTTGAGAGCCTTAAATAACTCATACCAAAATACGGCTGCGAAGTAGGTAGATATTACATATCCGAAAACTCTTTACTTTTTTCAAGAACCAATCACTTAATTAAAAATTTAATCTCTTAAGATATAAAAAATAGTTTTATGAATGTAACAAAATATCAAAATTTTAAAATTTAAACTAGAAGAAAAACGTATTAAACTTTCAAAAAATTTTAAATATCTACATTTGAATTTTTTTCTCAATATCCACATATGCAATAGTTTTATATTAGTACATATAATATAACCTTAATATAATAATATTGTTTAAATGGTAAAGAGTTCTCTTAAGAGTAGAGCCACTCATGAACGTAATTCACAGAAACAAATTTATAAAAGATGACAACTCATTATATTAGCACGAAACAAATTTATTTCAACCATGGATGTCGTCTGGATACATTGTCTTACATAGACGGTATGGATATCTATATGTAAAATTCACAACTATGAAATACATAGCGTACATTGACACACATGGGACTTTTACATAGTCAAATGAAGTATGACAAAACAAAAGGATTTTAATCATTTAAGTATTTTTAATAAACGATAAAGAATGAAATTTAAGCTCTATTTGCAAAATGGTATTTTTGTGAAATTTTCGGATGAATATAGTTCGCAATTTAGTAACTGCAACATTAGTGTAAAAAAATGTCAGATAGGATTGTCTGGCATTTGTACGTATGTGTCTCAGAAGACAGTACACTGTAAGAAGTACCAGTTTATGGTACCATAAAAGACTAGGTGAAGTACATGAACTGGTAAGTCATTTTCTTTAAATAAAGGTAATGGCAGAGGAAGAAGGTATTTTATTGAGGTTATGACTAAACAAATGCGAACAGACTAGAATATTATTCAACCTCTCTGAATTTTTAAGATGTCCGATCGGCTGTTACTAGTCCGTCGACGGAATTTCGATTCTATCTCCTAAATTTAAGCTAATCTGGTCTGTGAGGCAAACGGAAATAAGGATCTTACACCTGTAACTGGTAATCTGAAAGCTCATTTTTATTATAAACAAACAGTACTTAAAAAATAAAAGGTACATTAAGTTTTAAACGATTTTTATGTTTTTTTAATATGTACTTTTTAATTGATTATTTGTGAATTCCATTTTACAGACTACACATACATAGTAGGTTCTAAAGCTAAAATAACAGAACTGTAATATTTATTTATAACAGTAACAGCACATTAACAAGAAACGAATTGCAGGTACTTAATTGCAGGTACTTGTTTATACAAAGGCTTACAAATAGCGCTTGGGCACACATACATATAATTTACAAATGCAAAACACATGGTACACCTTTTTCAAGCACGGAAATTTTCCAAATCACAAAGCAAATTTATTCTCGGTTTAAATGTTCTTTAAATCTTTTTATTTATATAAGAAAAATAAAAAACGTCTGATATATTTAAATTTGGTATATTTAAAATGGTATTCTAGATCATAAATCAAAAGTGAGTTGTTATGATTCGGTTAGTAAAAACAATATTTAAAATGAAGCTTTAATTGCTGAAAAAATAAGAATACAAATCTCTGCATTTTTCAAAAAAAGAAAAAAAAAATGGATTTGGATGGTAAATTTTGCACTTACTGGCATTTTGCATAAAAAAAGATCTAGTGCAAATAAAATATTTTCTCTCCCTCTTCACTTCTATAACAAATTTGAATCTCCAGATATTAAGTAACTTTTAATTAAATCATATAGGATTATAAAGACGTAGAGATATAAAAAGGTGTCACTTTAGAAAGCAGTTTTGAAAATTACTGTAAAATAGTCTTTATCTCTCGAATTAGGAGCAACATATGTGGTTCTGGTAAACGAGGACGTCCGAAAGTGTGAGATTTAAAACTTTCCTTGAGAAATATTCTTACTCTTAAATTTAATAGATAAATTGAAAACTCTCTACACTTCTCTCACATTATTATTTCCTCTTATACTTCATGATTTTACATATTATCTGTGATTTTCTTTAAAAGAAATATATACAGTCCTGTGTTAAATATTTTCCATTACAACGTTAAATTTAAAGGAATCATTTCAAGTAAGACTTTAGAACAAATTCTGTATAAATAATTTTCAAAAGCCTAAATAATTAATACGATATCTTTAAAATGTATACCATTTGGAATGGAAGCATAAATTATTTAATTTCAATATGATGTTAGGACTCAAAAACACAAGAAAAAGACTTAAATTTTTAACACTGAAATTCTAGATTTTAAACATTATAATACCAAATAAAGTATTTGACGCATAATTCATAGTATATATATATATATATATATATATATATATATATATATATATATATATATATATATATATATATATATATATATATATATATATATATATATATATATATATATTCACTCACATTTATACACGAAATTCTCTGCAGCTATTTGAAGTAGTTCAGGTAGTTTAAATATATGCACTCAAACATTAAGATTAGAGAAATAAGAATAGAAAACAACATTTTAATGTTTAAATTATGTACGTAAGGGAAATGTAATGCAAATAGTTTAATATACCAAAACTTCGAATTAATTTCATTATTATTATTGATATTTAAGCTATTTTTCAGGTTAGTATGCTTCTAGTGATGCAGATAAAGAACAAAATGTGAAATTCTCTGACTTTTATCTTGTGTAAGATTAAATTGATACAATTTTAGATGCATATATGCATAACAAGCGATAACTTCTGTAAAAAAAGTTACAGCTTTATAGAACTTTACGTACAAAATTTTTATTTCTGAATTTCTTCATAATAATTCTCTTGTACAACTTATATTTGTTTCAGAATTATCATTTACATGAAGTTTGACATGTTCTTTACACATTAAATCCACTTCTATCGATGGAAAAAAGGTACATAAAAATAAACATTTTAAACATTTAAAAAAATTTGTTTCACCAATTTTTAGCAGTTTTCTACATTTAGTTAATTTTGGATTCATATACCTAAAATGTTTTTCCATTTTTTCAAGTAAAAATGCCTCAATCTTATAGTTTTATATTCTATAATTTTACTGAAAATAAAAATATCGTGCAAAGGTATTTATAAATAAACAAGTGATAACATTGATTATGCATACCTTGAACTGTAGACTTTGCTCTCTGGCTAGATTAACCTTTTTCCTGTTGAATATATTTGAAAAAAAGTGTCAATAATGAAAAATAAATTCTCTTTAAGTTTGTTCATTATTATTATCAAAATGTTAGAAATAGATTGGTTTTGAAAAAAAATAAAATTTTAAGCGGAATAACTACTATTTACTATATTTTCTCATGTATGTGAATGTTAATGGGTTGGAGTAATTTTTCCTCATGTTACTGTAAAATCAAATTACAACGATATTATTACCTATATCAACTGCCATGAATTCTATGTTCTTCAGGTTTCTTTGAATTTCACAAATCGTTTACAATATCAGAGTAACAGCGGAAAGGATGCAAAACTGCTACAATTTTAGCTGCAAAGTATTTCTATCTGTTGAAAAAATGGCAAATTAAATATTAAGCATTGGACGAACCTATTTTGGCCTTCTTGGGTTTGATGCCCTATTTTTCTGTTTGTCAAGCATTCAAAAATTGGTGCATTTGTGTTGCCCAAACTGAGTTTGCCGTCACCGGCAAGTGATTCTTTATTTTCTTCAATGACCCAAACAGCCCATTGTGGGCCATAGAATTCCTTAGAAATAAAGTCGAAGAAGCCCTATTCTTGGACAGTCTTAAACAGTTTTTAAATCAGAAAACCACTGGCAGTGGGTTAACACATAAAAATATTGCAAAAAAGCCTTGTAAAATGTTACAATAATTTCAAAAACTGTTACAAAAGTTTCAGATTTAAGAATATATATCCAATTTTTTAAAATTAATTTAATAGGGTTAATTTAGTTATATCTCAGCTAATTAAATTAGATATATTTATACAAATTATTTGCAGTGAGAACTGTTCGTTTAATAGGATGTGAGACGTCAATACGCATAAAAATCTCATAAACAAAATTGACCCTTTTTAAAATTTTACACTATAAAATAAATATTAAAACCTATTTTTATATAAAACCATGATTTTGTGTAGGTTGCCAAGCTGATCTTTATTTCTTTGCACAGAAAATCGTCATTTAGAGATCAAATTCGGTATTAGTATATCTAGCCTTAAAATACTAATATCCG
>JAGEOH010000351.1:2500-25000 GCA_032207245.1 Pardosa pseudoannulata | reverse complement strand
GATCACCCGGTACTTGGAATTAGAAATATTGTAATTTTTAAATTTAGAAATAAATTATAAAGAGTTTATCTGTTAAATATATAGATGCTCTTGAATTAACATTATCTTTCTTCAGTATTCATATGATTCTTTTTTGATGGAAAACGAAGAACTTGGATTAAAAACAACAACATTAATTTACGATTGAGACAAAAAGGAAAGAAAAATACTACTCAAACTTAAAACCTAATAAATTTAACGTTAGACACATACAGAAACACACTCGCAAAATTAGTAAAATGGCACCTAATCTGAAAAGGGAGCATATTAAGTATTGAGGCATCAAGGGATGACTTAAAAATTAAGTAATCTACAATAACCCTTGTGGATTTTCATGAAAAAGAAATTAACACTTAAACATAATAGTTATAAAGATATATTGATCGATTGATTCTAAACATAGAGTACTTCTGCATGAAGAATGACGACTATCACACCACTGAAATGAATGAATGGATGTTTTTAGCTTACACATTTAACGGTGTTTGGGAGGAAAGTTACACAACATGAAAAAAAAAACTATGAGTTTTAAATTGATACTAAGGGAAACTGTTGAATCTTTCGAAAATTCGTCTTCATCTCTCAAGTTACTTTGATGCAATACAAAAAAAGAGGTTCTGCTATGTTTAGAATATTTTTAATTAGTGAATTAATAAAAGTTTATAAAAATTATTTACTTTCAATATACAAAGTAATATTTCTTAAAAATCATAAAATATATATACACTGTGAATAACAAATGAAATCATCTTACCTGTAAAATAACGTTTCGAAATTTGCAAATAAGAATCTACTGTTTTACATCAACTAGTAGGTAATTATGTTTTGTATGCGGTAAATCTCAATCATATTAATATGAACAATTTAATTTATTTTATAAAATGATAAAATCTATTTAATTTTTTAAAGGTTTTTCATTTTTTATTTTAAAATAGATGCTTTTAAACTTTTAATTTACAGAATAAAAGAGGTATTTTACTTCAATTTGATATTAAAATTTAATTTCATATATACATATTTTAAGAATTATCTTGTATATACTTCAATTTCTTTTTTTTCATATTCTATTTTTTATGATATCATAAAAAATGTAATGCCAAAAATGACAAAAAAACTTTTTATTCTAGAGTATGATTAAAGAACTTTTTACTCAAAAAAGCAGAATATTTTATCTTATTTTGAATCGATAAAACGACAATGTTACAATGAAACTTTGAAAGGTACTATGTAAAGCTCACAAGTCATTAGAAGTTGAACTCAGAATACATTTACATGTACATTTACAAGCTTAAAAGTAATAGTGAAAAAGCACCAAGACCTTTAACTTGTTGAACGCGATGGTATTCTGTGTACTAAAGAAGTAAGGTATATATTTTACATGTTTATAATAAGATAGATACTAAAAAGAAGTGATCTCTAAACATTTATAATTCATGGATCACTTGAAATTACATGATCTACTCTTATAAATCTGCAACAAGTATTATTTAACTACCGTGGTTTGCTGCCTTAGTGACTTCTGGAAAAAATTTTAATTGTATACCTACAACAGAATACAAAACCTTTTTCCTTGTTGTACGCTATTGGTCTTCCGTAATAAGATAGTGAGGTACATAATGCAGGTGTCTGGAATAAGACTGTTACAATATATTAGTGGTCTTCAACATTTCAGTATTTATGAAACCCTTGGAATTCTGTGATCTACTGGTGGAATACTACATTTTTCTCCAACAGTGTACACGTACAAATTAAATGTTAGTTACAATCATTTGTAATTAAAATTTGTCTAATATGATTTATCTAAGTAACAATACAGCTCGTATTGTTTATGTTACCAGTTCTTATAACATCGTGTCTAATGACTGAGATATGTTTTCAATTTTTATAATTCAAACAATCGAAATCCGAAAATATAGATGTCATCTCACTATTTAAATATAACACTTAGCATTAAGCTTGTTCTAATATTTCATTTTTTTCTACATATGCTGATAATGATTTTTTACATAAATAGGTTGTTCTAAGTTGTATCAAAATATTTATAGCTGTGTTGTTCATGCTTTCCATTACAGAAGTCATGAACAGAATAGAGAACACAGCCACCACAGAATGTTTGCCATCAAAGCAAAACCTTTTTTCATTCAAAATAATTACAAACAGTTATAAATTTCTTATATAACTTACAGTGTAAGTCTGTGTTTTAATTGTTTCCATTTTTATTAAGAACACTCACTCACAGCAGCCCTATGAGATCCTCGGAGCAAAAGGGAGTTCTGAAGAGCCCAGTTTGAAAACCACTACATTAATATACACATGTTGCATATTAATTTACCATTGTTGGAGCAAAACTTGCAAGCAGAAAATATCAGCACAAATACTTCAGGGATGAGGAAAACAATCAGCACGAAAAGAAGATTCATGTAGTAAGTCTCGCAATCTTTCACATTGAAATGGGAATTTTTGTTGTTTCTGAGGCATGCATCTTGTCTTACATCATACAGGAGTACCTAAAATTAAACGGCAGAAACTCTATCTATTACTTACGGATGGGAACAGTAAGGTTTTATTTATGAAAAAAAAGAAAAAAATATTGAGAAAAATTCAATCCTTTGTAAGAAATACAAAAATCTTACATAATATTTCACGAATTGCTTAATACATATGAAAGTTAGGAAGATTAAGAAAATGCCTTATTAGTTTTGCTCAATATATCACTAAAAATAGTACGAAATGGGTATTTGGAAAAGTAAAATAACCAACGTAACTGTAATAATAAATATTTTGACTTCCAAGGAACACATTCAGTCATTGTAACTCAATTTTGACTTATAGTAATGGGAGTTTCAAAGGTGATAATAATTTTAAATTTATGCATAGCAAATGTATGCTAAATTAAAATTACTTAATCAAACGTACAAAGTTTTTCATAATAACTTTGAGTTAATAAATATTTCACAAATTTGAGTTGAAAAAATAATCTAAAAAAATATTAGGAAGCATCATACCTTTTGAGTTGAAAGATCTTCATTTTGGAAGGGGTTAACAACCACTTTGAACCAAATCCAGACGCTGGATCTTAAGGTGTCTTAATTATTATTAATTCCATAAAACTTAAGTTGTTTTTAGAAAATGTAGAAATGTTAAGAAATAAAATAACTATGCTATTTTGTAACATATGTACACATGCGTACATCTGAAATAACTAATTATTGAATCTGTAGTTAAATTTATTTTATGGAACAAAACAATTGAGGTCGCTTACTCTCGATGTGTATACCTCATATAGTAACCAATTTTTGATTCACTTTAAAATAAAAGGTTCTGCTCTAATTAGAATGCGATTTTTTCTAAGGGAATAACTTTATATTTTTTAGTTTTGTATTATGTAGTAATTAATACATTTATGAAAAATCATAAAATATACACACAGAGTGATAAAAGTAGAATCTTCTCATCCCGCAAAATAACTTTTAAAATAAGTAGATTAGAAAGTAATTTTTTTTATATCGAATAGAATTTAATAATTGTTCTTATTCTTTGGGGACATCACCTGCATTAGTACAAGCAATATATTACATTTTATAGCATAATAAACGTTATTTTTAAATTTTTTATTTCTTTGTTTTAGTTTTTTTAGATATTAAAATATCACTTATCTTCAAAGTTTAAGTTTACATAATAAAACGCATAGACCATATTACTTCAGTCTGATATAAAACTCTAGCTTCAACTATATATTTTAAAACTTATCTTATAAGCAAGTAAATTTCCATTTCTTTCAATATGAGTATATTACTTCTAATATTAGTTAAAAATTCACTGCTTGAAATGACAAAGCTTAATATTTTTCAAGAGTTTTTTTTTTTAGATATTAAAATATCACTTATCTTCAAAGTTTAAGTTTACATGATAAAGCACATAAACCCATATTATTTCAGTTTGATATATAAAACTCTACCTTCAAACTTATATTTAAATATTTATATAAGTAAATAAATTTCCATTTCTTTCAATATGATTATATTACTCCTAATATTAGTTAAAAATTGACTGATTGAAATGAGAAAGCTTAATATTTTTCAAGTTAGAATGTTATTACGCAACTTGAGACAAATTCATTCTATAAGGAACAGAATGTTTAATTTTATGATGAGACAGAAAGAAAAACCTGTTATGATGAAAGTTCATTATACAAAAGTGTTATGTTATCTTTTTATCATTTATTCACCCATACATCAATGCATGAGAAAAGGTTTATAATTTTAAATTAATTAATTACAATTAAGCTTTGCAATGTCTTCTGTTCCCATGGTAGATGAATATTTTAATCTTCTTCGCATGGATTAAAGAATTTAAAAATTAAATGTACGCATATTGAAATACTTCAAGACCAATTTAATTTTCAATTACGCAAAGAAATATATTGAACTGGTTACAACATAATTTATGTTGATTTATTCTTATTTCTAAATTTTGTAAATTGTCTGATGAAGTCAGTAAGATAAAATATCCTTTGCCTAATAGACATTTAAATAGATAAATTAAATTTTAAATACTTAATTTACACCACTCTATTCCTCTAGGAAAACTGCATCTTTGCTGTAAATTTCGTAAGCGTTTGAAATAAATTTTCGGGATGAATGAGCTACGTTTCCAAATAAATTACACAATCATTGACAATATTCAGATGACTGTTATTCAAACGTTACAAATAATCTCGAATTATTTATGATACAAAGTTCCCCAAAAATATTTTTTTTCTTTTATAGGTGGCTTCATAATTAAACAAAACACCGAAACTCTATTGGAAAGTGTGAGTTTATGAATGTTCATTACATAGACATTACTTTTTTTTTCTTTTTCGCTTATAAGTAGCACCATAACTAAACAAGGCGTCGAAACTCCATTGGAAAGTATGAGTTTGTGAACATTCTTTATATAGGAATTACTTTTTTTTTGTTTATACATGGTACAAAAACTAAACAAGACACCGAAACTCCTTTGGATAGTATGAGTTTATTATTTTTCATAATATAGCCATTATTTTTTTCTTTTTCATTTAAAGGTGTTCCCACAACTAAACAAGACACCGAAACTCCAAGGGAAAGTTTGCGTTTATAAATGTTCATCATATAGGCATTACTTTTTTCTTTTTTGTTTACAAGTGGCACCTTAACTAAACAAGACATTGAAACTCTTTTGGAAATTAAGAGTTTATGAATTTTCTTTATATAGGCACTACTTTTTTTTCTCGTGTATAGGTGGCACCATAACTAAACAAGACACCGAAACGTCATTAGAAAGTATGAGTTTATGAACGTTTTTATACAGGCATAGTTAATGCAGGAATAACCTAGTATCCTTTTAAAATTTAAACAAATGTCTAAACTTTATAGTAGTTATAAGGATTGGGCTCTTTGGTGAATATTAAACTGTGTTATTTTATTATTATCATAGTTTACATGTGGCGTTAGGAATGAAAAAAAATTGGTTGTGATATTTTCAAATTTGATCAACAAAGAACGTATTCCAAACTATTCAGATGTTTTAAACTTTTAGGAATCATAAGATTAAAACCATATTATAATATTCCTATTAGAACACACATAATTGCAAAAAAATATGAATGTCATGGGAATTTAATAGTTTTTTTTAATTTTTAAAGTAATGAAAATTTCTACAAACTGCAATTTTACAGCTTATGCGCATAATTGTAACAAAAGTAAGCAGATAATGCATCAAACTTATCCATAAAGTATACTAAATAAATGTAGCATACACCTTTACTAATCTATAATATACACCTTTTTTCATTTTTTTTTAAATTTAACGTTTATATTAACATAAAGTAGTAAATTCTGAAATTTTTTATAACACCCTAAGATAAATATTTTTGTGAATTAAAAATATGCCTAATTATCACCTATTGTATAGTAATTCTAAAAAGATGAGCATTTTAAACGAGAATTATTTGATTCTGTGGACTGCATTACAGCAGTCCACAGTAGCTTAGAAGCAAATTCTTATTATTGAAAGAAAACAAAAATTTATTATGTAATATAGAAATTTACTATTTCATAACAGTTACAGTGATGTATATAGATATTTATGAATAATAAAATCGTACCGTATAAAAACTGCAAAGAAATTAAGCTGTAAGTAGAGACATAGCTAAGCTTTGAAAATAGGTCAAAAATTGCATCTTACTTGAAAGTTACAGCTCATTTTAAGTAGGAAACAAATTTTAGATTCAGGTGAAAGAGAAGGTTAAAGCTAAAAAATAAGAAAAAAGTTTTAAATTCAGTGATCACTTACCTGTGGAAGACTCAGGATCATGCTCACAACCAGGATCATCAAAAGATTTAGAAAAAGTCCTAACAACGTACTGGAAAATTTCCTCATCATAATGAAGAGGGTGATGATGGAGGAAATGTGAACAGCAACGAGCTGAAGATAATTAACAAGTTTACCAAAGACATTCGCCGTGCCTAAGTCTCTGAATTTTATCGTGGTCTCTTGTAGGACTACATCAGTGAAAACGTAGGTGGTATGTGAGGCAAGCATCACCAAAGTCATCCAATAATGATGAGAATCCCTTTCACGGTTGTAGATTATTGCGGAGACCAAAAACATCAACCCAATCGCATAAAAGCAAAATACTGCGATCGTAACCGTGATCTCATAGTTGGATTTGCACCACGAGACGTCTATGCCATATACACATTCATTATCGGTCGGAATCTTACTACTGATATTATCATTCATTCTTCAAGCGAGAAAGAAAATCCGTTAAAAATTCTCGATATAATAAGGATTAGTTAAAAAACCAATGTTTACTTGATATTTTTTCAAAACGTACATCGAAGGAATTTTTGAATGATAGGAAATTATTGCTGTTTCATCATTCTAAATAACCAATGGTGTTTTCACTATAAATCAACCCAAATGTAAAAAAAAAGATTTAAAGTCTAAATCGTTTATTGATAAAAATTAATTATGTAAAATCTCTTCAATATGTAAAAAGATAGTCCAGGCTTTTTAAAATACCAACAGAATCTTTGGCTGATTTCTGTTTTTCAAAAGAAATTCCTCTTCCCGTAGCTTTGCGAGTTAAACCAAATCGTAAAAAAACTAGACTACAGACCAGTTTGCCCGAATAGCACTAATCTCGCAATTCCAATAACCTCTCAGTGAGAAACTTTTCACCTCCTACGGAAACAAGAAGTTAGCAATGCTCTATTCTGTGTGCCGTGCCTGATAGTAAAGCGACCTCTAGTGGACTCCTTCAGTTGCTCCGAGAGCTTATATAATCTTCACTAAACTGTTACTAAAATACGGTAGAAAAGTATAGAGAGGAATAGTTTTATGGCACGTATATAATAACAGAGAACAAAATCGAGTCATTTATAAAAATACATACGAAAATACTACAGAAAAAAAGTATAACATTGCATTCTCCTTTAGCATTGGATAATATTTAATATCAAAATATGCATATATATATATATATATATATATATATATATATATATATATATATATATAAATATTCATAAATATTCATAAATATTCATATAGAGAGCACTATATCTTCGACATCTTTCTGAATTTGTAAATTATTTTTTATAAACGTTTCACTCTATTAGTAAAAAGAAAAAATACATCATCTTCCGTGGTTACGCATTAAAGAAATATTTTATTTTATTTTTCATCATATATGAAAAATTGAAATTCTAAATTCCAGTTTAGTATAATAATTATCGCGACACCATTTTTTAATTTTGATAAAAATCAATATTTTGGGCGAAACTTGTGTGGGATCCTTTTATAGTAGTGAGAATAAACCTTAATCAATATTACAATAACGCTTATTTACAATCATGTAAGTATCCAGAACTATTTATTATTTCCAGCTTTTTACGATACAGGGTAACTGAAAATTACCTTCCATATTCTTTGCAAATTGTAGATGGTTATCTAAATGCAAAAACTGAAGGAAGTGTTGAGAAAAGGAAAATACTTATCTTTTCTTTTGATTGGTTCAAGAATGTACAAAATTAGTGAAAAATTTAAAAAATTGCATTTTTTATCCTTGAAAAGTCAACCTAAGCAAATGCTTCATAATGAAATGATATTTATAAAATTGAATGTATTTTCACTTCCCTCAAATTTATTTTTCGGAGCATCATTTTATTAAAAAGTAAACCATTAATGTCAGGAACTTTTCAGTTAAATATATATTGATGGATATCTTAAAGAAACATAGTAATTGAGAATAAAATTATCAATACAGCAGCCATATATCGATTTATAACAATTTAAGAAATTTTGTTCCTTTTAGCTTTTAAAGGACACTGGTTTCGAAGCCAAACCACCTGTTCAAAATATTTTTCTCTTTTTTTTTTGAAAGAAATATAGATAATTTATTTCAATTATCGGCGCTTTTGACCCTGTGAACTATCATTACACATAATTTATTTTTTCCTTTGAAATATAAGTGTACAAAATCACTTTATATGGAAAAATCAGGAATCCGATTTTTCTCCTTTTAACGCTAAATAAAAACACCTACACAAAACACTTAATTATTTAGCTATATTGTTTATTATATCAACTTAATTATAGCTATTCATTAATCTTCTAATATGTTTAAAGATTTAAAAATGTATTATTTTCACGTTGTACGAGGGAATGTTTTCATAGTTGCACCCTCCGTCAATTCCTTGCCACCAAAGAAATGTAATTTATTTTCATGTATTTCATATTTATAAACTCATAGATATCATTTATAACCTAATTCCATCAAATTCCAAAGATATATTAATCGCGCACTTTAATGGGTTAAAACGAATTCTTAAGAAGTTCTAATACAATAAATATAAATAAAATAATCTAATTAAAACGTTCTGGCTTTAATGCAAGGTTGGAAAAAAATCGTGATTTTTTAAATAAAAAAAATCAGATTTATTTGATTTAAATCAGATTTTTTTTTATTTAAATTGGATTTTTTTTTATTTTTTTCTGAATACTAATTTTGATTGCTGTTTTTATGTTTTTTACAATATACATAGAATAGTTTGTTATAAGATGTAACATCTTATCTATCTAGTATATTCTGCACACTGATTACCTAAACTTAAATATATAAATCTTAATCTAAATACATTCTATTATTTTGTAATTGGATAATACAAACTAAATATGATGTAAATTTAAAGAACAAATTAAATATTCTTTTAATGCAAACTATTTATTTAAAAAACAAATCATATTTACTTTAATATTTTTAAGCGTCAAATTATGGATTTAATTGCTTCAATAAAAACACTAGCTTTGATGATTTATCCACTCCTAATTGGTTATTAAGGCTAGAATGAACAATACCAAAAGACGAAAACTGTCTTTCCATTCCAGCAGATGAAGCCGTGGCTGTTGTTATTTGGTAGACAAACTGGATATTAAGTTTTGTATTACTCTCTTTACCTCCCATTACATAAAATGATTTCCACCAGTCATAATCAGTCATTGTACTACCCCTACTACATACTCTCTGTCAACAACCCCTAAATTCTTGGAAAACACATGCTATCTATTTACACTTATTTACTTATTGGTATT
The DNA here is from genome assembly GCA_032207245.1 of Pardosa pseudoannulata. Taxonomy (NCBI): domain Eukaryota; kingdom Metazoa; phylum Arthropoda; class Arachnida; order Araneae; family Lycosidae; genus Pardosa; species Pardosa pseudoannulata. The sequence goes on along the minus strand of JAGEOH010000351.1, from coordinate 15,343 downwards.
ACTGTGCTGACAGATTCCCAATTCTTCTGTATTTGAAATATAGGTTTTAAAAGAAATGAAAAAAAAATTATTTAAATCAATAATTTTTTCAAAAAAATCAACTGATTTAAATCAAGATTTAAATCATGATTTCAATCAACTGATTTAAATCATGACAACCCTGCTTTAATGAATTATTTAGTTTTTTTCATTTGAAATACAGCACTTTTTAAAAATAATGCATCAAATTTTTCACTACATGACGAAAAGAAAATACATTCACCAGCAATATAGCAATTGAAATATGCAAAACAAATTCAAGATTTTTTAATGAGATTGAATCAAAATATCTGTTTAACTCGTGTAAATTTGCTTTAAACGTGTGGGACGATATAAAATTTATATTTAAAAAATATAAATTCTTAAGAGCTTGACAATTAAAAGAAATTCCTTTTCATTGCTACAAAATAAAATATATTGCTCGAATGAATGTGACTGACGATTACAGAATAAAAATGGTAATTATAAAATATTTTGGTAGAATAGATATATTTCTAGTTTAAAAGTTTCAAATTTTATTTAGCGTGTTAGTAAATTTTTTCATTTTTTTTTGCACATATTTTTGGTTCAATATATATATAAATATATATATATATATATATATATATATATATATATATATATATATATATATATATATATATATATATATAATATTCTTTCCAAGTATTTGTATAACTCCTCCTAAACGGCTGGGCTGTTTTTGTATGAAATATAGTATACGTAATTAAAGTGATTCGAGAATGGTTATATTCTCAATTTGATCCCATAGAAAAAAAAATTTATTAAAAATCTAGAACTGCATTCTTACGGAAATTATTACAATGCCACTTGAAACTCTTCACTGTCAACGTATCTGTGTCGCAGTGCTCGGCACAACAGGCTTTAGTACGATAAGTCCCAGGATCGAATTCCCGTAAAAGGGATGTGGGAATTTTAATTAAATCTAATTATGTTTGTAAAGACCTTTAAGCGTGGTGGTGTCAAGTATTTTTAAAATTATTTTTTCCTTATTTTTCCATCGAATTCGGGCATCAAGAAGACCATTACCGGCACAATACTGTCTTTCCCAATTGTTCTGCGTTTGCAAATGTGGGGCGTTTTACAAAGCACAATTGTTCACTTTTACAAACGCCCGTCTTAAACACGGACAGAAACAGACGCGACACTTACACCGATATTTCACCGCATTATATATCTATATCTATCTATATAAAATATACGAACCTATGTATATATATGTACCAACAAGCATATGACTTGTGTGAAGTGTTCTGCGCACGCAAGCTCTGTATGGTAAAACCGCCGCAGTAGAAAATTGGTTCAAATTACGGTTGAGTCACAGACGGGATTTAAAAAACATTCATCGAATATGAGCAATTGATGCTTGGTTGGACTTACATCGAGTACTGTAACCCATTAGCGCCCAGTGATCTATTTTTAGATCACTAAACATAGCTTGGTAAACTCGCTTTTAGATTACCTTAAACCCACCCCACACATTCTATACTGCACAGGGGGCAAGACAAGGCATGCACCTGTTTACCAACAAGTGGTTTTCTTGTTTTGTTTATATCATTGATCTAAAGCGATAAGAGAAAGTTTGTATCGCCCTTTCGTTCCGCCGTTTTCCTACGTTTCTCAGCATAAACACTGAAAACAGCTAAGTAATAAGCGAAAGTTAAATTTTTTTTGGGCGATTTAATATTTTCATAGATGAAGCTATCAGAATATAAACCGATGTTATCTTAAAACAAATATAAATAGTAAAAATTAGTGTCAAAATACTGCTGATCTAGAAATAGATCACTGGGCGTTCGGGCGTTTTTTTCCTGACCCTGGTAATATTACGTTTTTTCACCTTTAGATGAAAATATGAGTTGAAAAGTATTTAATAGCTTTCAGGATGCAGTTGATTATCTGTTTTCTGAACAAATTAAAGAGGATATTATTGGAATATAAACTGATGTAGATGAACTGACAGATGAAGAGAAAATAGATGATAAGTTACATGCTCCATTTGTAAATGATATTGTTGGTAAAATAGAAGTAATATCAAAATATGAATGTGATTAAATAGATTTACCTTCAACGTGTGAGAGGAAGCCTAAAATTTTAAAAACAGAAAAGCCAAAAATTGTTTGGAAAAAAAACCCGAATTATACCAAATGGTCGGAATTAGGGAAAACATATAAGAATAATATTTTGGCAATGGAAAATGATCTTGCAAATGCATCTTGCATCATTGCTTTGAAAAACTTTTTTCTGATGAAGTATATAACGTAATTGTGGATGAAACTATTTTCTATGCTAAAAATGTCAAAAACGACCATGATTTAATTATCACTAAAGAAGATATAAAGATGTTTATAGGGTTTTTGATATATTTTGTCTATCTTACTCTTTCAAGTGAAAGATATTATTGGAGTGATGTAGAAGATTTAGTGATAGGTCTTGTAATAGAAATGCTTTTAATAGAAATGCTTACCTAAAAATAAAGTCATATATTCATTTCAAAGACATTTCAAAAGCAGATGAACGTAAGAATGACAAATCAAGATAAAACTCCTTTTGGAGAGAATAAGAGGTAAAATATGGTACTGGTGTCTATTCATTCGAATAATTGATATGGCTGTAGTTAATGCAAATATTCTGCACAGAAATATTCATAAAGGTGATTCTATGCCCATGTAAAATTTTCGAAGAGCTGTTGCTGTAAAATATCTAAAATTGGGAATCGGAAAAAAAGTTTTGAAAGGTCGACCTTACAGTTTTCCTTCATCCTCAAAAGCTAATCTCAGTCATGATGTTCGCTTTTATAAAAGGGATCACAATATGTGACAAAGAAAGGGCAAAAGACGCTGTCGACTTGTAGGGTGTCAAGGAAGTCCCCTAACATATTGTGTGAAGTGCGATGAAACTTTATACAAGAAGTGTTTCTTCAAATTCCACACTAAACTGTAGAAACATTGAAATTTTATTATTTTAAAATAGTTAAACTTTACTAAGTACATTCTGTAATATTGTGAAATTCTGCATAAATAAACGTTTTTTAAAAGAAAATGCATTAGTTTTTATCTATTTGGTTCGATTTTACCACGTTATTGAAGTACTAATGATTGTTGTGTATTTGCTAAAATATATCCTCCGAACTCCCAGTGATCTATTTTTAGATCAGCATTTTTAAAAAAAACTAAGGTACGTATTGATAAAATTCGCTAATAATACTCATGTTGATGGTAAAAGACACCCAATTTATGAATTATATGTCAGTGCATCAAAATAAAATAATTTAATTTGGGCGTTAATGGGTTAAACAAACGTATAACATCGGGAAGCATTTGAATGAAAGCGTATATGACTATGCCGATTCGGGTTAGAAAACATATACATTAAAGCTTGTCTTTCAATCTGCCCATTTCTACGTCAGACAGTCAGTTAAAGATCGAACAACTTTCAGTAATCATCCCGTTGCTCGCGATTCTTCTTTCAGTTTTTTTTTCCATTAAGAGGGCAAATAATTATTTCAAAAAGTTTAAAATATTATACCTCTAAAAAATGGTTGTATCAGTAGTAAGCGAAGATTACATAGCCGGCAAAATAAGAATTGTAAATCTCAGATCCTTCCTTTTCTTTTTTTACACTTGATAAATGGTTTTTGTTTCCCCATTTCGATTCTCAATTAATAATAAATCCCATATCTCCTCTTTTAAAATGCCATATAACATTTTTGTAAATACAAAATAATAATAATAATAACCACCTGTATGTATATATATTTATATATATATATATATATATGTATGTATATAAGTATACATATATGTATACATATATGTATACATATACATATATATACATATATATACACATATATGTATATATATAAACATACATATATATACACATATATGTATATATATAAACATACATATATATATATACATATATGTATATATATACATATATATATATATATATATATATGTATGTATATATATACATATATGTATACAAATATATATATATATTATTTATATATTATATTATATATATATATATATGTATATATATATATATATATATATATATATATATATATACATATATGTATACATATATATATATACATATATGTATACATATATATATATATATATATATATATACATATATATACATATATATATATATATATATATATATATATATATACATATATATATACATATATATATATATATATATATATATATATATACACATATACATACACTCAAGAGCCGAAACATGACCACCTGTCAGTAACTAGTTGGCCCACCTTTGGAAGGCAACACAGCTTCAACCCGCATTGGCATAGATGCCACAAGCCCTTGGTAAATGGCCAGAGACAGATTGTACCAGATGTTTAAGCAACGATTACGCAAATCCGAGATATTGCGAAACGGTGGTCTTTGAATTCTGAGCTTTTGTCCTATGACATCCCAAATGTGTTCTATCGGATTGAGATACGGTGAGTTAGGTGGCCAGGAAATTAAATGGAATTCAGCATCATGTTCCTGGAACGACTCCAACATAAATTTAGCCTTGTGACACGAGGCATTGTTCTGTTAGAACATTCCACTTCCAGCTGGAAAAACAGAGGCCAATTCAGGGAGCAACTGGTCCGCAATGATGTTAAGATACCGTGTTGCATTCATGGTCTGCTCTACCACAACCACGGGTCCCAGAATCGCCCAAGAGAACGTCCCTCAAAGCATAATACCACCACCACCGGCCTGTGTATGACCTACTGTACATTGAGGGAGCAACTGTTCGAATTTAAGATACTACCATCGGCGTGATGAATGACAAACCGTGATTCCTCTAACCAGGATGCTCTCTCCCAAAGATCCATGGACCAGTCGCGACGTTCCCGGGCCCGGCGTAGGTGCAGTTGTCGATGACGCTTGGTCAGCAAAGGCAAACCACTGGGACGTTTGCTGCGTAGCTCCATATCCAACAGCGTCCGTTGAACAGTGTGATCCGATGCTATTCTACTTGGCCCTCGATTGTATTGGGTTGTCATCTGATAAACTGTCTGTCTCCGGTTTTCCTTCCCCTCGCGAGACAGTCTCCGACGATCTTTTTCTATGATAGCTTGTGGATGTCCAACACCACGTAGTCTACTGCTGGTTTCACCGTCATTCATCCACTTTTCATAAGTACAAACAACTGTAAATCGCGAAGAACCCTCGAGTCGTGCAGTTTCGGAAATACTTGTTCGGAGCCATTACAATCTGCCCTCAATCATAACTTACACCTTATCACGTGCCTTCTACGTAATCCAGACGAGTTCATTGCAAAATGTAGGGGTGATCATAATGTTTTGGCTCTTGAGTGTATATATACATATATATGTATAATTATATATGTATATGTATATATATATATATATATATATATGTGTGTGTGTGTGTGTGTGTGTGTGTGTATATAAGCATATATGCACACACACACACACACACACACACACATATATATATATATATATATATATATATATATATATATATATATATATATATATATATATATAATGTGTAAGTTTTCTTTATGTCCCTGTAATTCGAGTAAGACTACTGTTTTCAATTATATCGGTATAAGAACTATTTTATTCGAACGGCGTATGAATTTTCTAATGTTGATCCTAAACCCAAACTGAAGCATAAACTCAAATTGATACAGAAATTCATATTTCCACCCCACCCCCTAAATAAATTATCTTATTTTAAGCCCTTGCAACACCGGATACTTAAAGTAGTAAAGGTTAAAAACAAATGTATTGCAATTTGTTGTTAATTTTTATCTTTCTCAGTGTAATGATTATTAAATTTCACCAAACAGTAATACATCAATGCGTCATTTTAATTGATTTTGGGGCCGACATCGTATTTCTACTCAATAATCCTTACTTATATTAATTAAAATGAGATTAAATACTAACGGCCTCCCGGAGTGTGATCAATGTCGTTTGTGATATCTTTTAACATATTAAAAATACAAAATACACTCTTTATTCATAATTAATGAAAGCAAATAAAAGGGACTTTAAAGAAATTTACTGGTATCATAAGTTTATTTAATGTTTGATTTCTTACGTGGTGTTATATATATATATATATATATATATATATATATATATATATATATATATATATATATATATACATATATTTTTTTGACACTTTTTATCTGCACCAGGAAAATTGTGTAACAAAAATTTTTAACAGACGTGAGTGTCACAAGAGCAGAAATATGAGTATATAATTTCCCCAAACCAGCAATTTTGTTTACAAAATTTAATTGAAGAATTTAGCAAAACAATACAACAAATATAAATGAAATCAATATGATAATACAATATATAAATCGAAGGAAAATGCGATAAATATAAATTAAATGAAAAGTGAAAAAATACATATTTGTATTCGGATGTGAATTTATTATTTTAGTTCGTTTACTTTAAAATGACATCAATAATTGTACTTTCTCTACCATACTGAATGACCAAAGAAATATATTTAAGGCACCTGGGAAAGGCAGGGGGATTGTGTTAGCTATTTAAATAATTTTAAAACTCTTGCATAAATCATGAAATGATTAGTGTTTGGTTATTATAACGAAGATAGAACAGTTAATACAATAGAATTCTGATAAAATAGTTTATAATTACATTACAGACAGCTTAATAATTTGATTTACAATATATACCTAAAACTGTAAGTACACTCATCTGAAAACTGCATTATACAGAAATTGTTTTGATATAACAATGTTTGAAATTTTGAAAATTTAAAAAAAGGTTAAACAAGAATGGAAATATTATTAATTAGCCATTAAATATAATTTAATTACTTATCTATTTATTTGTTATATTAACTTATTCTAGAGGTAATAAAATTGTATACACACAGAGGAAAAGAAATATGTTTATCTACCGAATACAATTTTTTAAATCTTACAAATAAGAATATGACAAAGTTACTTCTTCAAATATTCTACTGGAATATTTTTAAACTTTTAGAACGGATGAAACAAATCTTGAGTAACTTACAAATTTTCGTATTGTTTTATTGCGTATTAAGAATTTACTGTGGTTCAAACCAGGCACTTTTTTTCATATGCAAAGACTTCTTTTTAGTTAAGTTTATGCGAAATTTTGAGACTTCTTAACACTAGATTTACGGACTGAGCCAATTTGACTCATTAAAAATTTGATCAATATATATATATATATATATATATATATATATATATATATATATATATATATATATATATATATATATATATATATATATATATATATATATATATATATATATATATATTATATATTTATATATATATATATATATATTTATATATATATATATATTTATATATATATATATATATAAATATATATAAATATATATATATATATATATATATATATATATATATATATATATATATATATATATAAATATATATATAAATATATATATATATATATATATATAAATATATATATATATATATATATATATATATATATAAATATATATATATATATATATATAAATATATATATATATATATATATAAATATATATATATATATATATATATATATATATATATATATATATATATATATATATATATATATATATATATATATATATATATATATATATATATATATATATATATATATAACTTTAATATCGCTTTTCAAAAACATGCGTTGGTTGTTAGTTAAGTAACAAAATATATGTAAACTTTCATTCCTCTTCCCCGAATATCCGTTCATTTCGCATTATCAAATGTGGTATACCTATTTTCATGGTTGTGAGCCAATTTGACACTTTGAATGTATGTGAAAATAAATAAATAAAGTAATAAATATAGTAATATAAAGTATAAAGTATATAAAGTACAGATTAAATTAAATATAGAGAAGAAGTCGAGAACACTTCCATTCCAATGGCAGAAATTCATGCTACGGACGCACGGAATAATTGTCAAGTTAAACAATTATGCAAAAGAAACAGATGTAGAAACCATTGTAATAAATGTAATAGAAATGTCATACTTGATTAGAGAATAATTCAAACTACATCAACATAAAAGAACACAAACATATCAGTAATATAGTACGGAAATACATACAAACATTACAAGCTATATTACTAATAATTTAATAATACATAAAAGGATAATTCAAGATCTCAGAAAAAGTGTGCAACTTCGATTGTGCCGGAAGTAGTTTTTTCTGTGTAACCACTTGATATGCACTTTTATTTTTTATTTTAACGCTCGATTTTTGGAGAGCCACTTAGACTCATTAAAAGTTTGATCACTATATATATATATATATAAAACTTTAATGTCACATACATTGGTTTTTAGTCAAGTAATAAAATATATGTAAGCTTTCATTCCTCTTCCCCGCAGACCCCTTCATTTCGTATTATGAAATGTGGCTGACATATTTTCATGGTTGTGAGTCAATTTGACTCATATAATGTATATGAAAATAAATAAATATAGTAATAAATGTAGTATAAAGTAAAAATAAAGTATAAAGTATATAAAGTATAGTATAAAGTAAATATAAAGAAGATGTCGAGAACACTTCCATTCTAATGACAGAAATTCATGCTACTGACGGACGGAAGAATTGTCAAGTGCAACAATCATAGAAAAGAAACGGATATAGAAACATTGTGTTAAATGTAATAGAAATGTTTGCGGAAAATGTGTTTCAAAAACAAATATATGTATAAAATGTTTTCCATGAATTTTTTTTATAATAAACATTTCATTTAAATTAATTTGGAACTATTTTCTTTGCCAAAAACTTTAATTTTTTGAAGTGAGCCAATTTGAGTCAAATTGGCTCACTTCGGTAAAAATAGGTATATGATCAACATCTGTAAATTTAGTGTTAAAATCACTTCGTCAAAATATAGAATTGGACAATTAAAATGCTACACAAACATAAAAATTTCGCAATGAAACTATTTTATTTTTATTATTATACACATTATTATTATTATTATTATTATTATTATTATTATTATTAATATATTGCTCGAATGAATGTGACTGACGATTACAGAATAAAAATGGTAATTATCAAATATTTTGGTAGAAAAGATTAATCTTTTTTTTAAAAGATTTCTAATTTAAGAGTTTCAAATTTTATTTACGTGTTAGTAAATTTTTCATTTTTTTGCACATATTTTTGGTTCAATATATATATATATATATATATATATATATATATATATATATATATATATATATATATGTATATATATATATATATATATATATATATATATATATATATATATATATATTTATATATATATATATATTTATATATATATATATTTATATATATATATATTAATATATATATATATATATATATATATATATATATATTTATAAGCTTGATTGAAATGTTATTCTATTCCCTACTGTCCATTCAGTTGTCCATTTCACTTAACTGAAAGCATAAGTATGTGACGCTATATACGAAATATTCCCAGATGTTGATTCCAACAATGTCAAAGAGGTTACTTATTGAAGATAACTCAACATCAAAAAGGAATCTCCTACAGAATTAAACGAGATTTTTCCCCAGTGTTTCATCCGTATTTTTAAAAAAGGTAAATAAATTTAAATTCTATTAAAAGTTATGTAAAACATAACGCAATTGTGTATCAAATCTAATACCAAATGGTTAGAAAAAGAACTAAGATCTGTATATTAGAGAAACATTTACGGAATTCTCACTTTTATATAAGAGACGCTTGGCAGCTCTGCATAAATCACTTCTATTAATAAAACTTTATTATGACATTCTAATCTTAACTTCTATTTTTAAATATGATATAAAATATTTTTTATATTATAAAATTATATTTATTTGTATTTTATGCTTGAATTATAAAATTATACATTATAAAAATAAAGTTAGTCCTTGATATTATAATTTCAACTTACAATACTAAAACATATTTTGCGATTTTGGTGTATTTACAAAAATTCAAACTAGTTTCTGAGAAACTGGTTTTATCGTAAACTTTAATCTACTCAAAACAATAACCGGAATATTTTGTTTACAGAAGTAAAAATAACAGATATTTTTTTTTAAATATTATTTACATTTGAGAATTAAATTATATAATGTATTTCCATAAAGCCGTTTTTTCCCAGATATTGTAAATAAACAAATCTAATTTATATCATTGTATTGCAGATTTAACATGAACAATTTATATTTATTTTATCAAGTCTTTCATTAAAGTCATTTCTTTTCCCAGATTTTTTAAAATTTTATTTCATTTGAACCATTGGAATGAAATAGTCGGATTAGGGACGGAGCTTGATAAAGCAGTATTCTCCTATTACTCACGACTCTATTATGCCTTTACGTATCAACTATTGGAAGTTGGACACTAAAAATATAAACAAATAATGACATAACTGCAATCCAGTTTAAGTTATTTAGAATTTAGTGCAGAATACTTATTCCTTAGATTACACTCATCTACCTTTTTCAAAATTCCTTTACGTTGTGAATGAAGTAGATGCATTTTAGAGGAATTTCCTCACAGATTCTAGCGGTTATTAAAGTACCATATAAAAACAAGGTTATAAACAAATGATGAAAATCTGAAAATACGGAAAAGGCAGTTTTTAAATACATCCTTATATCAAAACATTAAATTCGAGTAAAGAATATATGGCAAATCATAAACATTTTTATTATCGTTCTTTGCAGACTACGGAAATAAATGTATAAATAAACATAGGTAATACAAATGATTAATAATTTCTTTATTCTTGAAAAGTAAAATAAATATTTCTTAGATTACTCCTAAATAGAAAAATATACAAACGGATTACTTTGTTGTTTATCCCTGTAGTACAGGAAATCCTACACTGAGTCCAATATGCACCGTCACAATATGCAAGTGGTACATTGATAAGATGCAGTTTCACGAGCGAGGAACATGAGGACTTAACCTTGAGTGGGTCCTCATATTTTAGAAGCAGGGGGTCAAGCAAAAGACCTCCAGGCTTGGCATAGCACTTCCAGAAGTATCATTTTAGAGCATGGAACACATTGCGACTACTAACCTATTTTACGTATCCAGCAATTATTAATGATAACGATGGATCTTTGGATGGAACGAGCCTCGATCTCGTTATTACAGGTTACGAGATCGCTGTTTTTACCGGTTGCGCTATTCCGGCTTATATAACCCCTTTTTTTAGATAAATGTAGATATATCCATTATTTATGCATTGAAACTCAAGAATGATGGTGTGTGGAAAACATAAATGAGTTGCAACCAATCGAGTATCTTAGAACAAAAATATACTTAAATAAAGTTTTTTAGACAAGAGTAAATACCTCATCTCTAAATTTATATATGTATACACACACACACACACACACACACACACACACATATATATATATATATATATATATATATATATATATATATATATATATATATATATATATCAAAATGAGGGTTAAGAATTAAGAACGTTATAATTAAAAATAGTTGGAACTCTTTAACGGTAACGTAATAAGAGAAAGACACACCGGCAAACGGAACTATACAGAATAAAGAAATTGAAACGGAAATAGTCAAGAGGAAATTGTTTAGGTAAACGATGTCAAAAAGTCACTTCTTAGCGGGTAATTCGACTGGTAACATTCTCTTCTCCGTGCTTGTCACTAGAAAATGTGAAGGAAGGATGTCTAAATGGAGCAGCCATGGATAGAAGGATTACAATATAGAAGTTTTTATACATGAACCAATAAGTGTATTCCATGCCTTCATCACTCAGAACTTCTCATATATATATATATATATATACATTTGAACCATTGGAATGAAATAGTCGGATTAGGGAGGGAGCTTGATAAAGCAGTATTCTCCTATTACTCACGACTCTATTATGCCTTTACGTATCAACTATTGGAAGTTGTACACTAAAAATATAAACAAACAATGACATAACTGCAATCCAGTTTAATTTATTTAGAATTTAGTGGCAGAATACTTATTCCTTAGATTACACTCATCTACCTTTTTCACAATTATTTTACGTTGTGAATATAGTAGATGCATTTTAGAGGAATTTCTTCACAGATTCTAGCGGTTATTAAAGTACCATATAAAAACAAGGTTATAAACAAATGATGAAAATCTGAAAATACGGAAAAGGCAGTTTTTAAATACATTCTTATATCTAAACATTCAATTCGAATAAAGAATATATGGCAAATCATAAACATTTTTATTATCGTTCTTTGCAGACTACGGAAATAAATGTATAAATAAACATAGGTAATACAAATGATTAAAAATAATTTCTTTATTCTTGAAGAGTAAAATAAATATTTCATAAATTACTCCTAACTAGAAAAATATACAAACGGATTACTTTGTTGTTTATCCCTGTAGTACAGGAAATCGTACACCGAGTCCAATATGCACCGTCACAATATGCAAGTGGTACATTGATAAGTGTAATATGCAATTTCACGAGCGAGGAACATGAGGACTTAACCTTGAGTGGGTCCTCATATTTTAGAAGCAGGGGGTCAAGCAAAATACCTCCAGGCTTGGCATAGCACTTCCAGAAGTATCATTTTAGAGCATGGAAGACATTGCGACCACTAACCTATTTTACGTATCCAGCAACCATTAATGATAACGATGGATCTTTGGATGG
>JAGEOH010000350.1:0-51969 GCA_032207245.1 Pardosa pseudoannulata | reverse complement strand
AAATGAAAGATGCCCAAAACCAAAGAAAAACATTTAAAAATAAACAAAAAAGTAGAAAATTTAGAAACACAAACAGAACAATACGATAATCAGCAAAGTTTGATTAAAAATTAATTTTTAAAAATGGAAAACAGAAAAAAAGAGAAATTGAAAAAGGTACAAAACAACAATGAAATTTATTTATTTACAAAGATTGAAAATTAATTTAGAATTAAGAATTACAAAATTGAACATTAAAAGTTAGAAAAATACAAATCAGATTTCAAAGTACAAACCAGTACAGCGAAGAAATGGGAATAAGCCTGGATGTGGGATTTTTCCAATGATTGAATTAAGATTAGGTGATGAATTTCCAAAGAATTTTATGTACAGAGATTTAAAATATATACAAGAAGTTAAGATATGTGCGACTGTATAAGTAGTCTTACAATACGCACACTGTGGAGGTGCCTCACCAAGCAAGAGATGTGCATGTGTGAGTCGGCAGTGACCCACACGAAGACGAGTGATAATCACGTCCTGTCTTCTGGATGGAAGTTGAGGCCACTTGGAAATGTTTTCTTTTACATCTCGCAATTTATTTGATACTGTATCAACCCAAGAATTCTGCCATTTAGAGTGAGCTATATCTTTGATGTAAATTTTCAGGTCAGGATAAGGAAGGCCAGTGTTTAGATAGTTTTCTGCAGACTTGGCAGCTAAATCCACAAGTTCATTTCCTTTGATGCCGACATGAGAGGGAACCCAGCTAAAAATTAACGAGATTCCCATGGAATTAAGATTGGTTATTAAAGTGAGAATTTTGAAAATAATAGGGTTATTACAATTAGGAGAGATTAATGAATTTAAAACACTTTGAGAGTCGGTATAGATAATGAAATTTTTACTATTGTGGTGTGTCATTTCCTCTAAAGCCTTCAAAATAGCAAAGGCTTCAGCGGAAAATATGGAAAGTTTAGAATGTAGTCTATAGCTATTGATCTTTTCTTCGATGCTGTATGCACAGCTAACAAAATTTGTGGATTTGGAGCCATCGGTAAAAACAGGAGTGTAAGATGTAAAGTATTGTTTGTGATCTTGAAATATTTGTTGATATACGCTATTAGCAGTTGAACTTTTTTCAAATGACTTAAATGGGTTAATAATAGTAAAATTAGGAGTGTACCAAGGATGAATTCTAATATCTGTGGGAATAGTATCAATATTGTCAAAGTTAAGATCTCTTAAAATTCCTTTTATCCTTCCCTGAAAAGGCAGAACACAAGAAGGTCTAGCATCATAGAGGCGTGTGAGGTAAGTATTGAGAGTATTCTGATGAATGGGATGATTCACATATGATGATGTTCTGAAATAATACTGTAGACACAGCACCTGACGACGTAATTCCAGAGGAGCCTCACAGCAGTCAACATAGAGACTTTCTATAGGAGATGTTCTGAAAGCCCCTGAGCATAATCTGAGAGCAGAATGGTGAATGGTATTCAGCTTTTTTAGAACAGAAACACGGGCTGACCCATAAACAGGACATCCGTAGTCCAGTTTGGAGCGGATGAGAGCATTATAGATCTTAATTAGGGAAGCCCGATCAGCTCCCCAGTAGGTCTTCGAAAGGACTTTTAGAATGTTGAGCTTCCTTTCGCAATTCTTCCGCAAAGTTGTGATATGAGGTGCAAAAGTAAGTTTTTTGTCAAAGATGACGCCGAGAAATTTCACCTCATTCACAATGGTGATCTTATTACCAAGAAACTGGATTTCAGGGTCGGGGTGCAGACTTCTTTTTTTACAAAAATGCACGCAGGATGTCTTTGAACTAGAAAAGCTGAAACCATTCTCGCTCGCCCACTTACTGATTTTGTTAACTGCAGTTTGAAGTTGTCTATTAATATATCTCATATCAGCTCCATCACATGAGATGTGGAGGTCGTCAACATATAAACTCCCCTTTACAGAGGGTGGTATCTCATTAAGAATCCCATTAATTGCTACGATAAATAAAGTAACACTCAACACGCTTCCCTGGGGAACCCCTTCTTCTTGAGTAAAAGAGCGAGATAAGTTATTTCCTATACGAACTTTGAAAGTCCTTAATGCTAAGAAATTTTGTATGAAAATAGGCATATTTCCACACAGCCCTAAATCGTAAAGCTTCCGTAAAATACCATGAACGCCAAGTGTGGTCATATGCTTTTTCGATATCGAAGAAAACAGAAACCAGATGGTTTCGTTTAACGAAAGCATTCCGGATTCTGGTTTCCAGGTCAATCAAGTTGTCTAGTGTGGCTCTTCCTCGACGGAAACCCACTCTGAAATTAGAAAGGCAATTATTTTCTTCCAGATAGTACATGAGACGAACATTTATCATTTTTTCAAATATTTTGCATAGACAGTTCGTCAAAGCAATTGGACGGTAACTGAGAGGATTCGTGGGATCTTTATCAGGTTTTAGAATGGGGATAACAACAGCCTCCCTCCACGAGGAAGGAAAGCTATGTTCTTTCCAGATCCTATTGTAAAGTGTTAACAGATTGGACAATGAATTTGTGGAAAGATGTTTTATCAATTTCATAAGAGATATTGTCAGGACCAGCAGAAGTTTTATGGGTATTATGTAGAGCTGTATTTAATTCATAAATGGTAAAATCCTATTGTAATCAAAGTTTTCTTTAGTTTTAAAATTTATGGGTTTTTTCTCGGCAAGGCTTTTGAGTTTATAAAAAAGGGTGAGTAATTTGAGGATGAAGAGGTTTCAGCAAGAGATGAGGCTATTGTGTTGGCAATATCAGCAGGAGAAGATATTAAGTTGTTATTATAATTTAAAATGTGAATTTGGTTGTTTGGGTAAACGCCACAACAACGCTTGACTTTTGCCCATAAATCTTTACTGGAAATAGGATGAAGAAATACTGCTAATATAGTTAATCCACGAATCTCTCTGGCTACGTCTTAAAGTGCGACGGAAAATGCTTTTGCACTTTTTATATGCAATGAAGTTTTCAGTGGTTGGATATCGTTTGAACACTGAAAACGCTTTTCTTTTCTCCTTGTAAGTCAGTCTACAGTCTTCGTTCCACCACGGCTTTGTTTGCTTATAACGATGGCAGGAAGATTTTGGAATAGAAGCGTCGGCTGCAGAAACTATTGTATTAGAAATTTCATGAACTGCTTGGTCAATATTGTTATTTTCGACCATGTCTGGAGAGATATTAGCTAGGGTGCGGAATTTTTTCCAATCAGCGGAACCAAGTATGTAACGAGGCAGCCGCTGACTGCCATGAGAGCCAAAATTATGCGTTAAGATAATGGGAAAATGATCACTATTGTACAGGTAGGAATCTACATTAAATTTCCAAAAAGGAAATATTTGAGGACTACAGAGTGCCAAATCTAATGAGTGAAAGGTTTTGGTGGGAGAATGGAGGTAAGTTACTTCGTTTCTATTGAAAATGCACAGATCATGGTCGGAAATAAGTTTTTCTATTTTACGACCCCGTTTATTAAGACGGGGGCTACCCCATAATGGACTGTGGCCATTAAGATCACCTATTATAATGAAAGGAACTGGAAGTTGTGAAATTAGGTTATTAAGAGAAGTCTGGTTGATATTATTATTTGGAGGGAGATAAATATTACAAACAGTTATTAGAGAATGTATGTGTATCTGCACAGCAACGGCTTGAAGTTCGGTATTAATGTTTAAAGTGGTGGTAGGGTAGTCATGGGAAGTGAAGAGGGCAACACCACCAGAGGCCTTACCCCCTTCCACATGATCTTTTCTGATGGTACTATAACGTTTTAGTTTAGCTGTTTTATTGTTATCGAGAAGCGTCTCTTGGAGAGCAAAGCAAATGGGATGGTATTTATTTACAAGATCTCTGATGTCAAGGACGTGACATTTAAAGCCATGGCAGTTCCAAGACAGAAGGGCCATATTAAAAGGCGGAGGAGAAAAGAAGGGAAAATCAGGCAGGGGGATTAACCCACATGCCCTCAGAATCCGAGTTTTCTGTTACCATTTCTTCTTCAGATGTCAGGTACACTTTTAAGGAGTCATCTTCAGCATTCGGACGGTTTTTTAAAAAGTCTTTGCTGGATAATTTGGATTTTAAAGGCTTTTTAGATAATTCGTCGGAATCATCTAAAACGCTGAAACTATTATTTTTTAATCTTTCTCTAAGTTTTGTAGCGGTTAGTTTAGTTTTAGATACTTTCTGTTTAGATGGAATACTAGTTAATTTAGATTTTGATAATTTGGATGTTTGAACCTTAGGTTGTAACATGTTTTTAGGTAGGCGCTCATTGAGAGGTTTCTGGACAAAAATATTTTCAACTTGTAGTGGTTTATTTTCGTGTTAGAGGATTAGAACGCGAAGATTTAGGACTATTGGTGACAGGTGGCTTATTTCTCAGTTTGAGTGCTAATTGATCTGCATTCTTTAACAGCTGCAGCATAAGTTCCAGGTCTGGGAGTGCACTCAGTGACGCGTTTTTTAGCTTCTGGATATGGAAATTTTTTCTTTTATTTTGATGGCCTGAATTTCTTTTTCTTGATTCCATTTTGGGCAAGTGCGCGAATAAGGCAGGATGACTCCCTTTGCAGTTGATACATTTAAAATCAGACTTGCAGTCAATGCCGTCGTGGCCAACTTCTGCGCAACGTGGGCAGGTAATGGATCCACGACATGATGTTTTGGAATGTCCAAAACGTTGGCATTGATAGCAGCGCAATGGATTGGGGATGTAAGGGCGTACAGGACATCTAAGGTAACCTGCAGTTATATGGGAAGGCAAAGATGGAGTGAGTTGAATGTCAAGATTATATGTTTTGGTGGAAAGCAGTATTTTCCATCTCGACGAATTGTAATACGGCGAACACTGCACAAACATGTTGCTCTTTTAGGCCGTCTAATATTCCTCCTCGGGAACATTAAAAGTTCTCCCTCCGATATCACCTCGACAAAAGTTCAGGTGTTATGTGGTGAGTGACTTAAAATTTCTGCAAATGTGGTGCATTTTAACAGATTTTGTTGCTTGTGTCGGCTACTTCGACTAGCAAGTCGCCAGATCTTAATTTTTTTTGATTTTACTTGGCCGACAGCACTTTGTATACATTTATGAATGAGGAAAGGGAGAGACAGCTGAAAAGCTTCCCTCCTTCCTCTGCACTATAAAAAATCTTGCCTAGCATCAATGACGAGATTTTTGTTGCCCCTTATGACCCAAGGGGAGGGGTGGGGGGGTTTTGAGATTATCCATAATAAAGGAAGTTTGTGTTCAGATCCCGGCCGCACCACCCACCATGGAGCCCAACAAGGGGGTGCTAAAACGCTCCCAAAAAGGGACATAAACGACGCACCAGTGCTAACCGGGATCTATACGCGCACAGCTACCCCTTAAGCAGCCTCGACCCATTAAAGTGCCCAGCAGGTAACCGATTGCTTGGCCCAGGCCAGTGACAAAAGTCGTCCGACCAGCCGATTGATGTAGACGGGACCATTCTACACCACCCGTTTACCCGAAGCAGGGGCCAAAGTAATGTGTTGGTTTCCCTCAATTACCAGGATCCCCCTTTCCGGGGACACGGGTCTCCACGCACGGCAAACACGTGGGTGGTTAACAAATCGCGAGATGTTGTGTTCAGAAAAGGAACACAACACATCGCGATAAGCTCTCACCTCCGAAAAGGTAACCACAGCGAGGGAGAAAAGGAAGAGAAGAGGAAAAAAGGAAAGAAAAGGAACAGAACAAAAGATCGCTGGGGTACCTCGGGATTGTGACACCCGTGTTTACCTAAAGTAGGTAAACCCCCTGAGGGGTCTCATTGTTGGCGATGCCCGATATTTTGTAATATGATTGACTTTAGCGAACAATCATGATTAGCGGGATATTTTGTCACTAATATAAATATTTTTGAAGAACTCACCAATACTTCAGAATATCATTTGTATATAAAATTATACATATACCTTTTACTAATCTTGTAACTTTAAAAATGATACAAATATTTATGATAGGTGAATAGTAAAATTTATAATATTAATATTTATAATTAGTCATAAATATTAAAATAATAATATGCTTCTAATTTTCTTTTTTTAAAATAATGTATTTCTAGAAATATAAGAGATCCCTATCTGGAGTCAATGATACTCGTTTGCATTATGCGTGTGTTATCTCAACTACAATAGAGTAGCAACCCAAAATATCTAATTAAAATTAAATTAATGAATTAGTAACAAGCAAACGACTGACTCCATGAACGATTATAAAATGTTCCATGGGGACAATAAAATTTCAAGTACGTGGAATAATTTAATTTTTAGTTCTTTCACACAATTGCTTGAAGATTGCGTATCCAAAATTTTGATAACTTACTTTTGCTTCTTATTCTAGGAACATCTTACAATATAAAGTGCAGGAAATTAAAAGTTTTGTAGTATATGAGAATTAATTTTTGTTGTAGTATTTGAGCATTGAATTCATATGTAATATAATGTTGTTGCAAAATTGTTTAAATTTTAATTTAAAGATCAGTAATTATAAAATCATAGTGATCTTAATTTTGGTGCACTTTTAGTTTATTGAAATTATTGAGATGTAAATTGAGCACAGTGAAAATTTCCTGTAGTTTCTGGATATACAAAGTTTATGTTATTATTTATAGTATTGTTTCTAAAATTATAGTTTTCAAAATAAAGTTTATGCAATTAGTGGTACAATGTATGGTTATGAACAAAAAATATCGCCACTACAATATATAATGGGTTCGTTTTTAATCTATTCCCAGCTTAATTGAGAATAATGAACATGAAATATGAATGGGAGTTTATTTACGAACTTTATAATTATTGTAGTAAAGTATTTTTGTTCCTATTTTATATTTTCATTATATTAATAGAATTTCAGTAAATACCAATAATATTTGACATCAGAACTTAACTTGGCGATAAAGATCTTTGTGGTAGTTCTCATGTTTTCACCTGATCGCCGTATCCAAAAATCTGTTTAAATTTTAATTTATAATACTGGTAATAACATTTCGTGCAATTTTCTAAAATATTAAATCGTAATACTTAAACATTTAGGTGAACCAGAAACGGTTTACGGTAAATTTTAAATAATTTGAGTGTTTGGCGTAAACAGTTGGTTGGTTGGTTGATGAAGTTTAATGGCGCTAAATCCTCTAGGGACAAACTGCGCCAAACAAGATGAAGAATAACAAAAGAAATTTAGAAAAAAAAAATTGACAAAGAAAAAATTACTTCAGAAACAGATTACAAACTATATAACATTCAACCACAAAAATTGAGTTATATACAGATTAACAAAAATTGAAAAGAGTGATAAATTGAAACACAATCAAAAATCAAATTTCAGTATAAAAACCAGATTGACGAAGAAAGGGGAACAAGTTTGGATGTGAAGTTTCCCCAATGATTAAATTAAGAAGGAGATTGGTTACCAAAAATTTTATATACAATGATTTAGAACACACAAGAGGTTAAAATATGTGCGACTGTGTATGGTGTCTTGCAATACGCACACTGTGCAGGGCTTCAAGCAAGAGATGGGCATGGGTGAGTGCAATGACCCACTCGTAAACGATGTGAGTAAAATCATGTCTCCTAGAGTTGGTTGGTTTTGAAGCTTAATCGCTAATTCCTCTAGGGACAAACTGCACAAACAAGATGAGGAAATATACCAAAGACGAAAAAAAAAAAAAAAAAATTGAAAAATAGACTTTTCAGATTTGTAACAAGAAAAATAAAATTACATTCAACAGAACACGAATACAAATTGAGTTATATACAGATTTCAAGTTGAAAATTTTGAATTGAAAATTGAAGATTATAAATGGAATTAGAAAATTGAAACACAAAAATCATATTTCAGTATAAAAACCAGTTTGACGAAGAAAGGGGAACAAGTTTGGATGTGGAGTTTCCCCGATGATTAAATTAAGATTAGGAGATTGGTTGGTTGGTTGGTTGGTTGAAGTTTAATGGCGCTAATTCCTCTAGGGACAAACTGCGCCAAACAAGATGAGGAAAAAAACCAAAGACGAATAGAAAAATTATGACAAATAAAAACACAGGATTTAAAAGAGATTAAAGTAACAAGAAAAAAATACAAACAACAGAAAACACGAAAACAAATTGAGTTATATACAGATTAACAAGATTTGAAAATTGAGTGAATTGAAAAAAGAAAGATTAAAAATTGAAAATAAGAAAATTGAAACACAAACAAAAATCAAATTTCGGTATAAACACCAGTTTGACGAAGAAAGGGGAACAAGTTTGGATGTGGAGTTTCCCCGATGATTAAATTAAGATTAGGAGATTGATTACCAAAAAATTTTATATACAATGATTTAGAACAGACACAAGAGGTTAAAATATGTGCGACGGTGTATGGTGTCTTGCAATACGCACACTGTGCAGCAGCTTCACCCAGCAAGAGATGGACATGGGTGACCCTGCAATGACCCACTCGGAGACGAGTGAGTATTACATCATGTTTCCTAGAAGGGAGTTGAGGCCATTTAGTTATTTTTGTCTTAATTTTACGCAGTTATTTGAAGGAATGTTATCCCAGGAGATCTGCCATTTATTATGTAAAAGATCTTTAATGTAATTTTTCAAGTCAGGATAAGGTAGACCAGTGTTGAGAAAGTCGCTTGCAGACCTGGTAGCCATGTCCACAAGTTCATTGCCTTTAATGACATGAGAGGGAACCCAGCTAAAAACTAGCGAGATTCCCATGGAAGTAAGGTTAGTTATTGTTGCAAGAATTTTGAATATAATAGGATTATTACAGTTATTTGATTGCAATGAATTAAGAACACTTTGGGAGTCTGTATAGATAATAAAGTTTTTACTATTGTGATTCATCAATTCTTCTAAAGCCTTCAAAATAGCAAAGGCTTCAGCAGAAAAGATGGAGAGTTTAGGATGGAGTCTGTAGCTATTGATTTCATCTTTAATAAGGTATGCACAGCTGACATAGTTAGTGGATTTTGAACCATCTGTGAAAACAGAGGTGTAATTTTTATAATATTGCTTGTGATCTTCAAAAATTTGTTGATAAATGATATTGCTAGTTGAACTTTTGTCAAATGACTTAAAGGGGTTTATTATAGTAAAAGTAGGAGTGTGCCAAGGGTGTATTCCAATAGCTGTGGGTATTGTATCTATATTGTCTAAGTTAAGATCTCTTAAAATTTCATTTATCCTTCCCTGAAACGGCAGAACACAAGATGGTCTAGCATTGTATAATCTCTTAAGGTAATAATTGAGTGTATGTTGATGAATGGGATGGTTGATATAAGATGACGTTCTGAAGTAGTACTGAAGAGATAACATCTGTCGACGTATTTCAAGAGGAGCTTCACAGCAGTCAACGTAGAGACTTTCCACAGGAGATGTTCTAAAAGCTCCGGAACACAATCGAAGAGCGGAATGGTGAATGGTATTCAGCTTTTGAAGGACAGAAACGCGTGCTGACCCATATACAGGACATCCATAGTCCAGTTTTGAGCGGATGATGGCATGATAGATCTTAATTAGGGAAGAGCGATCAGCTCCCCATGAGGTCTTAGAAAGGATTTTTAGGATGTTGAGCTTCCTTTCGCAATTTTTCCGCAAGTTTGTGATATGGGGTGAAAAGGTAAGTTTTTTGTCAAAAAAGACACCGAGAAAATTCACCTCATTCACAATGTTGATGTTATTTTCAAGAAACTGGATCTCTGGGTCAGGGTGCAGACCTCTTTTTTTGCAAAAATGCACACAACATGTCTTTGAACTTGAAAAGCTGAAACCATTCTCCATCGCCCACTTACTGATCTTGTTAACTGCAGTCTGGAGTTGTCTGTTAATAAATCTCATATCCGCTCCTTCACATGAGATATGGAGATCGTCGACATACAAGCTTCCATTAACAGAGGGAGGTATCTCGTTCAGAATCCATTAATTGCAATAATGAATAGGGTCACACTCAATACGCTTCCCTGAGGAACCCCTTCTTCTTGAATAAAAGTGCGAGATAGTGTATTTCCTACTCTAACACGGAAATTTCTTAGCCAAAAAGTTTTGAATAAAAATAGGCATATTACCACGCAACTCTAAATTGAACAGCTGCTGTATAATTCCATGACGCCAAGTGCGGTCATATGCCTTTTCAATATCGAAAAATGACACCAAATGTTTTCCTTTAACAAAAAGCATTCGGATTCTAGTTTCCAACTCCATTATATTATCTAACGTGCTCCTCCACGACGGAAACCACTCTGAAATTTGGAGAGGCATTATTTTCCTCCAGGTAGTATATCAGACGAACGTTTATCATTTTCTCAAGAATTTTGCATAAACAGTTCGTCAGAGCTATTGGACGGTAGCTGAGAGGATTCGAGGGGTCTTTATCAGGTTTAGAATGGGGATTACAATAGCCTCTCTCCACGAGGAAGGGAAGCCATGTTCTCTCCATATTCTATTGTAAAGTTTTAGAAGTTGAACATCGAAACTGAAGACAGGTTTTTTATCATTTCGTAAGATATTATCGGGACCAGCAGAAGATTTATGCTTTATGCAAGGCTCTGTTTAGTTCGAAAATGGTAAATCAGTATTATAGAAAGTTAAGCATAGTTTGAAAGTTTATTGGTTTATGACTAGGTTTTTGAGTTTTGTAAAAGAGGCAGAGTAATTTGAACTTGAAGAAATATCAGCTAAAGATGAGGCTATTGTGTTGGCTATGTCATCAACAGAAGTTATTAGGTTGTTATTGTAATTTAAAATTTGGATTTGGTTGTTTGGGTAAACGCCAGAACAGCGCTTAACTTTTACCCATAAATCTTTACTGGGAATGGAGGAAGTGATACTGCTTATATAGTTCACCCACGAATCTCTTTGGCTACATCTTAAGGTGCGACGGAAAATCTTTTGCATTTTTTATAATTATAAAGTTCTCCGTCGTAGGATGTCTTTAGCACGGAACTTTTTCTTTTCTCCTTATAAGTATTAGTACACTCTTGGTTCCACCATGGCTTTGTTTGCTTTTGAGGATGGCAGGATGATTTTTTTAATTGAAATGTCAGCTGCAGAAATTATTGTTTCAGTTATCTGATTACTGCTTCATCAATTGTATTATTGTCGACCATGTCTGTAGAGATATTAGCAAAGGATACGGAATTTATCAATCAGCGGAACCCAATATAACGGGGAACACGCTGATTGGCATTAGAGCCATTATTATGAGTAGGATAATGGGAAAGTGATCGCTATTATAGAGGTAGAATCTACTGTAAATTCCAAAAACGGAAAAATTTGAGGGCTGGATATTGCTAAATCAGAGAGTGAAAGGTTTTGTAGGAAAATGTAGGTAAGTATATTGATTTGTATTGTAGATGCACAGATCATGGTCGGATATCAGTTTTTCTATTTGACGACTTTTTATTAAGGTTGGGGCTACCCCACAATGGACTGTGGCCATTCAAGTCCCCAACAATAATAAAAGGGACTGGAAGTTGAGTAATAAGGTTATTAAGTACTGAGAGATGATATTGTTTGGAGGATATAGAGGTTACAGACAGTTATAAGAGAGTGTATGTGTCTTGAACAGCAACTGCTTGGAGGTCAGTATAATGTTTAAAGTTCTGAAGGGTAATCATGAGAAGTGAAGAGGGCAACACCACCACAAACCCTGCCCCTTCTATGTATCTTTTCTGATAGTACTGTAGCGTTTTAATTTGGCTGATTTATTGCTGTCAAGAAGGGTCTCTTGAAGTGCAAAACAAACAGGATGGTATTTATTTACGAGGTCTCTGATATCAGAGACGTGACATTTGAAGCCATGGCAGTTCAAGACAAAAGCGCCATTGTAAAATTTGGAAAAAGGATGGAAATTATGTAGGTTGGGTCTTAGCCCACATTCAGAGTCCGAGTGGTCTGTCAACATATCTTCTTCGGATGTGACATAACCTTTGATTGAATCGTCCTCAGCAGTTGACGATTTTTTAAGAGTCTTTTTTCGAAAGTTACATTTCAAAGGTTTGTTAGAGGATTCGTCCTCGACGAAATCCTCCAGGAGATTAAATTTTATTTTTAATTTTTTTTTAATCTTGCAGCCGTAATTTTTTGATGTTTGGGCGTCTTTTGCTTTGATGGAAAATTGCTAATCTTAGATTTAGATAAGCTTATTGAACTTGTGTTTTGATTTACTTTTAGGTATTTCATTATTTATGGTTTTGGAACAATTACATTTTCAACTGTAAGAGCTTTATTTTCAAATTTTGAGTTTGATCACGAGGAGATTTAGGGCTATTGGGTATTTTGGAATATTTTCAGTTTGTGTGCTTATTGTTTTGCATTGTTTTACAGCTGCAGCAAAAATTTTGGGTGTTCTTTCTGCATAGTTTTCTGGATAAGAAATGTTATTTTTCACTTTCAGTGCCTGTACTTCTTTTTCCAGTACCACTTAGGGCAAGTACGGGAATAGGCAGGATGGTCTCTTTGCAGTTGGCATTTAGTTTGATTTGCATAAACGCCGTCGTGGACAACTTCTGCGCAACGAGGGCAGGTAATGGAACCACGACATTTGTTTTAGAATGTCCAAAACGTTATTGAAAAAAAACGTAATGGACTGGGAACAAGGGACGTACAGGGCATCGAAGGTATCCAGCATTTATATGGGAGGCAGTTGTATGTTTGAATGTCTTTATATGTTTATGGCAGTATTTTGCCGTCTCGAGGATGGTAATTGTCGTACTGCACAAACATGTTGTTGTTTTAAAAATCTAATTTCTCATAACATTGTACAATTTTCTGATATAACACCTCTACTAAAATTTATGCTGTGAGGAGTCACTGAAACTAAAATATCTATATATTTTGTGATTTCATAAGTACAGGCTTGCTTCGTGTCTGCGACTTCAATTAGCAAGACACCAGATCTTAATTTTTTCACTTTCTTTATTGCCGACAGATGACGAGATGCATTTATGTTCAGAAAAGAGACAGCAGAAAAGCTTTTTCTCTACAATGAAAAACTTGATGATCGATATAATTAGAGTGCCCCTTTTGACCCAAGAGAGGTTGTGGGGGGGTTGAAGATTCCATAATTGAAAGGAAAGTTGTTCAGATGGCGACCACCCACCATGGAGAAAAAGGGGATGCTACGCTCCCAAAAAGGGACATAAATGCACCAGTGCTAACCGGGATCTATACGCGCACAGCTATTAAGCAGTGAAGTTAAAGTGCCCAGCAGGTAACCGATTGCTTGGAGAGTGACAAAAGTCGTCGACCAGCCGATTGATGTAGAGGATTCTAATGTTAGAAGCAGGGGCAAAGTAATGTGTTGGTTTCCCTCAATTACCAGGTTTTTCCGAAGGGTCCACGAACGGCAAACACGTTGGTTACCAAATCGAGATGTTGTATTCAGAAAGGAACACAACATATCGCGATAAGCCCTATCCGAAAGGTAACCACATGAGGGAGGAAAGAAGAAAGAGGAAGAGAAAAGAAAGAGGAAAGAAAAGGAACAGAACAAAGATCGCTGTACCTCGGGATTGCGACACCCGTGCCTAAGTAGAAATGAGGGGTTGGTTGGTTGGTTGATTGAAGTTTAATGGCGCTAAATCCTCTAGGGACAAACTGCGCCAAACAAGATGAAGAAAAAAAAATTACAGGCTCAAAAACAGATTAACTAAATAAAATAACACAACAAAAAAAACACGAAAAAAAATTAAGTTATATACAGATTAACAAGAATTGAAAATTGAATGATTAAAAATTGAAAATTGAAAAATCACAAATAATTTCGGTATAAAAACCAGATTGACGAAGAAAGGGGAACAAGTTTGGATGTGGAGTTTCCCCGATGATTAAATTAAGATTAGACGAAGAATTACCAAAAAATTTTATATACATTGATTTTAAACGATTACAAGAGGTTAAAATATGTGCGACAGTATAAGGTGTCTTGCAATACGCACACTGTGATGCAAAAGATGCGCATGGGTGAGTCTGCAATGACCCACTCGTAAACGAGTGAGTATTACGTCATGTCTCCTAGAAGGGAGTTGGGGCCATTTAGTTATATTTGTTTTAATTTCCCGCAGTTTATTTGAAGGAATGTTATCCCAGGAGATCTGCCATTTATTATGTAAAAGATCTTTGATGTAAATTTTTCAAGTCAGGATAAGGAAGACCAGTGTTGAGAAAGTCGCTTGCAGACCTGGTAGCCATGTCCACAAGTTCATTGCCTTTAATGCCGACATGAGAGGGAACCCAGCTAAAAACTAGCGAGATTCCCATGGAGGTAAGGTTAGTTATTGTTGTAAGAATTTTGAAAATAATAGGATTATTACAGTTATTTGAATGCAATGAATTAAGAACACTTTGGGAGTCTGTATAGATAATAAAGTTTTTACTATTGTGATTCATCAATTCTTCTAAAGCCTTCAAGATAGCAAAGGCTTCAGCAGAAAAGATGGAGAGTTTAGGATGGAGTCTGTAGCTATTGATTTGATCTTTAATAAGGTATGCACAGCTGACATAGTTAGTGGATTTTGAACCATCTGTGAAAACAGAGGTGAAATTTTTATAATATTGCTTGTGATCTTCAAAAATTTGTTGATAAATGATATTGCTAGTTGAATTTTTGTCAAATGACTTAAAGGGGTTTATTATAGTAAAAGTAGGAGTGTGCCAAGGATGTATTCCAATAGCTGTGGGTATTGTATCTATATTGTCTAAGTTAAGATCTCTTAAAATTTCATTTATCCTTCCCTGAAACGGCAGAACACAAGAAGGTCTAGCATTGTATAATCTCTTGAGGTAATAATTGAGTGTATGTTGATGGATGGGATGGTTGGTATAAGATGACGTTCTGATAGTACTGAAGAGATAACATTTGTCGACGTAATTCAAGAGGAGCGTCACAGCAGTCAACGTAGAGACTTTCTACTGGAGATGTTCTAAAAGCCCCGGAACACAATCGAAGAGCAGAATGGTGAATGGTATTCAGCTTTTGAAGGACAGAAACGCGTGCTGACCCATATACAGGACATCCATAGTCCAGTTTTGAGCGGATGATGGCATGATAGATCTTAATTAGGGAAGAGCGATCAGCTCCCCATGAGGTCTTAGAAAGGATTTTGAGGATGTTGAGCTTCCTTTCGCAATTTTTCCGCAAGTTTGTGATATGGGGTGCAAAGGTAAGTTTTTTGTCAAAAATGACGCCGAGAAAATTTACCTCATTCACAATGTTGATGTTATTTCCAAGCAACTGGATCTCTGGGTCTGGGTGCAGACCTCTTTTTTTGCAAAAATGCACACAACACGTCTTTGAACTTGAAAAGCTGAAACCATTCTCGCTCGCCCACTTACTGATCTTGTTAACTGCAGTCTGGAGTTGTCTGTTAATAAATCTCATATCCGCTCCTTCACATGAGATATGGAGATCGTCGACATACAAGTTTCCATTAACAGAGGGAGGTATCTCGTTCAGAATCCCATTAATTGCAATAATGAACAGGGTCACACTCAAAACGCTTCCCTGAGGAACTCCTTCTTCTTGAATAAAAGTGCGAGAAAAGGTGTTTTCCTACCCTTACTTTAAAATTTCTTAATGCTAAAAAGTTCTGTATAAAAATAGGCATATTACCACGCATTTCTAAATCGAAAAGCTTCTGTAGAACCCCATGACGCCAAGTGCGGTCATATGCCTTTTCTATATCGAAAAAAACAGACACCAAATGCTTCCGTTTAACAAAAGCATTCCGGATTCTGGTTTCCAACTCCATTATATTATCTAACGTACTCCTTCCACGACGGAAACCACTCTGATATTTGGAGAGGTAGTTATTTTCCTCCAGGTAGTATATCAGACGAACGTTTATCATTTTTTCCAGAATTTTGCATAAACAGTTCGTCAGAGCTATTGGACGGTAGCTGAGAGGATTCGATGGGTCTTTATCAGGTTTTAAAATGGGGATTACAATAGCCTCTCTCCACGAGGAAGGAAAGCTATGTTCTCTCCATATTCTATTGTAAAGTTTAAGAAGGTTGAACATCGAAACTGAAGAAAGGTTTTTTATCATTTCGTATGGAAATATTATCCGGACCAGCAGAAGATTTATGGACTTTCTGCAAGGCTCTGTATAGTTCGAAAATGGTGAAGTCAGTATTATAGTTAAAGTTAAGCGTAGTTTGAAAGTTTATTGGTTTATTTTCGACTAGGTTTTTAAGTTTTGTAAAAGATGCAGAATAATTAGAACTTGAAGAGATATGAGCTAAGGTTGAGGCTATTGTGTTGGCTATGTCATCAAGAGAAGTTATTAGGTTATTATTATAATTTAAAATTTGGATTTGGTTGTTTGGGTAAACGCCTGAACAGCGCTTAACTTTTACCCATAAATCTTTACTTGAAATTGAGGAAGAGATACTGCTAATATAGTTCACCCACGAATCTCTTTGGCTACGTCTTAAGGTACGGCGGAAAATACTTTTACATTTCTTATAATTTATAAAGTTCTCCGTCGTAGGATTTCTTTTAAACACGGAAAACGCTTTTCTTTTATCCTTATAAGTATTTTTACACTCTTGGTTCCACCATGGCTTTGTTTGCTTTTGAGGATGGCAGGATGATTTTCTAATAGATATGTCAGCTGCAGAAATTATTGTTTTTGTAATCTGATTAACTGCTTCATCAATGGTATTATTGTCGACCATGTCTGTAGTGATATTGGCTAGGATACGAAATTTATCCCAATCAGCTGAACCTAGAATATAACGAGGAACACGCTGATTGGCATTGGAGCTATTATTGTGAGTTAGGATAATAGGAAAGTGATCACTATTGTAAAGGTAAGAATCCACTGCAAAATTCCAGAACGGAAAAATTTGAGGGCTGGATATTGCTAAATCTAGGGAGTGAAAGGTTCTTGTAGGAGTATGTAGGTAAGTATGTTGGTTTCTATTGTAGATGCACAGATCATGGTCAGATATTAGTTTTTCAATTTGGCGACCCCGTTTATTAAGGTTGGGGCTACCCCACAGTGGACTGTGGCCATTCAAGTCCCCAACAATAATAAAAGGGACTGGAAGTTGATTAATAAGGTTATTAAGAGTACTCTGAGAAATGGTATTGTTTGGAGGGATATAGAGGTTACAGACAGTTATTAGAGAGTGTATGTGTATTTGAACAGCAACTGCTTGGAGGTCAGTATTAATGTTTAAAGTTCTGAAAGGGTAGTCATGAGAAGTGAAGAGGGCAACACCACCACAAACCCTGCCCCCTTCTATGTAGTCTTTTCTGGTAGTACTGTAACGTTTTATTTTGGCTGATTTATTGCTGTCAAGAAGGGTCTCTTGAAGTGCAAAACAAACAGGATGGTATTTATTTACGAGGTCTCTGATATCAGAGACGTGACATTTGAAGCCATGGCAGTTCCAAGATAAAAGCGCCATTGTAAAAAATGGAGAGGAAAAGGATGGAAATTATGCAGGTTGGGTCTTAGCCCACATGCCTTCAGAGTCCGATTGATCTGTCAACATATCCTCTTCGGATGTGACATAACCTTTGATTGAATCGTCCTCAGCAGTTGGACGATTTTTTAAGAAGTCTTTTTTCGAAAGTTGACATTTCAAAGGTTTCTTAGAGGATTCGTCCTCGACGAAATCCTCCAGGAGATTAAAACTTTTATTTTTTAATTTTTCTTTTAGTCTTGCAGCTGTAATTTTTTGATGTTTGGGCGTCTTTTGTTTGGATGGAAAATTGCTAATCTTTGCTTTAGATATGAGTTTATTTGAAACTTGGGTTTTGGGGGTTAATTTACCTTTAGGTACGCGTTCATTTAATGGTTTTGGCATAATTACGTTTTCAACTGTAACAGGTTTATTTTCTATTTTTGAGAGTGAATTACGAGGAGGTTTAGGACTATTGGAAACGGATGGCATATTTTCAGTTTGTGTGCTTATTGTTTTGCATTGTTTTACAGCTGCAGCAAAAGAAATTCCAGGTTTAGGGGTACGATCTTCTACAAGTTTCCTAGCTTCAGGATAAGAAATGTTATTTTTGACTTTAACTGCCTGTACTTCCTTTTCAAGTACCCACTTAGGGCAAGTACGGGAAAAGGCAGGATGGTCTCCTTTGCAGTTGACGCATTTAGGTTTTGATTTGCAGTCAACGCCGTCGTGGCCAACTTCTGCGCAACGAGGGCAGGTAATGGAACCACGACATGATGTTTTAGAATGTCCAAAACGTTGGCATTGAAAACAACGTAATGGATTGGGAACAAAGGGACGTACAGGGCATCGAAGGTATCCAGCATTAATATGAGATGGCAGTGATGGAGTGTTGAATGTGAGAATAAGGTGTTTAGTCGGCAGAATTTTGCCGTCTCGACGGATGGTAATTCTTCTTACTCCACAAACATTCTGCTGTTTTAATCCTTCTAATATTTCTTCGTCGGAAACGTTGTAAAGTTCTATCTCTAAGATAACACCTCTACTAAAGTTTAAGGTGCTATGAGCAGAGACAGTCACAGACAGCTCTCCGAATTTGGTGCATTTTAGTAGATTGGAGGCTTGCTTTGTGTCTGCTACTTCAATCAGCAAGACACCAGATCTTAATTTTTTCACTGACTTTACCTCACCGACAGATGTTGATAAGCATTTGTGTATAAGAAAAGGCGAGAGACAGCAGAAAAGCTGCCCTCTTTTCTCTGTACTGTAAAAAATTTCGCAAGACTTAGGTTAACATGAACATCATTGTGCCCCTTTTGACCCAAGGGGAGAGGTTGTGGGGGGGTTGAAGATTCCATAATTGAAAGGAAGTTGTTCAGATCCCGGCGGCACCACCCACCATGGAGCCCAACAAGGGGATGCTAAACGCTCCCAAAAAGGGACATAAAGTCGCACCAGTGCTAACCGGGATCTATACGCGCACAGCTACCCCTTAAGCAGCCTCGACCAATTAAAGTGCCCAGCAGGTAACCGATTGCTTGGCCCAGGCCAGTGACAAAAGTCGTCCGACCAGCCGATTGATGTAGACGGGACCATTCTACACCACCCGTTTACCCGAAGCAGGGGCCAAAGTAATGTGTTGGTTTCCCTCAATTACCAGGATCCCCCTTTCCGGGGACACGGGTCTCCACGCACGGCAAACACGTGGGTGGTTAACAAATCGCGAGATGTTGTGTTCAGAAAAGGAACACAACATATCGCGATAAGCCCTCACCTCCGAAAAGGTAACCACAAAGAGGGAGAAAAGGAAAAAGGAAGAGAAGAGAAAAAAAGAAAAGAAAAGGAACAGAACAAAAGATCGCTGGGGTACCTCGGGATTGCGACACCCGTGTTTACCTAAAGTAGGTAAACCCCCTGAGGGGACAATTATGAAATGAAAACATACATTTAAAAATTGAAAAGTAAACATGATACACAGTTGAAAAATAGGTGACAAATTTTGATTAAAATTTAAATTTTCAAACATTTCCAAAATATTTATTTAATTTACAGGTCATCATTAGTCACATTTAGGTTTCGTCGATAATGTTGGGAACGTGTCAACTGACCTACCGCTGAAATAACGCATTATTAGAAATAATCTATAGGACACCAGGCTACATACTATTTTTTAAAAAATGAAATTTTTCAGAATGTTTGAACGCTATACTTATCTACATATCTGAATCCATAGGTAATAAATATAACACGTTTTTGTGTCAATTAATAGAGAAAGCTGTGGAATTTGGCACAGCGGTTTACGGACAACACAGAGCATATACGTAGTTATACATGTGATTATCCATTATTAATAAACTATCATATTCGCAATAACATGCGTACGAGGTTTAAGATTTTTATGAACATGAATACCTATAATAATGGTTCTAAAACTGTACTTAAGAACATTTATTACCCAGACCGAAGGCTGGGTGCGAAGCAGCTAGATATATATTAAAATCTGATTGTATGTATGTATCTATGTATGTGCGTCTATCTTCTCAAGAACCACAGAACGCAGAAGGGCG
Source organism: Pardosa pseudoannulata (assembly GCA_032207245.1). Taxonomy (NCBI): domain Eukaryota; kingdom Metazoa; phylum Arthropoda; class Arachnida; order Araneae; family Lycosidae; genus Pardosa; species Pardosa pseudoannulata. The sequence continues at coordinate 31,943 of JAGEOH010000350.1, read as the reverse complement.
CCGAAGGTACCAAAAGACGCGGAACGATCGGGGAAGTCATTTCGCCCATTCGCATTTCGATATTCCAATTAGTTCGAAAGATATCAGCGAAAAACCGACCAAAATGGCACTTTTATTTTTCCTCACGAGCAATTCCATTGTTGAGTTGGCGTCAAATTTGGCAGTGGTATCCAATGTTTTCATTATTATCGTCTGAAATTAGCTATTCCGAGTAACATAAACTGTATGTACGATATTAAAATTCAACCATAAGGAAATATATTTATGAAATATAATCTGAGAATATTTTTGCATCTGCTGAACGCTAAACTCATTTTTTTTAGAAAAACATTATATTTTTTATTGTATTAGCTTGGCGAAATTTTTATTTTCAATGAATTTAAACTTGCCATGTTCTATAAAATTTGTTTGTATTTTCACAGTTGCCATTTCTTGAACAAAAATTAAATTTGTTTTGATATTTTAAACTAAATTTTTTTATTATTTGGTAAAGATAATTTTTATATTTTATGTTGGCGATATATTTATTTGAAATAAATTAAAAGTCGCCATGATGCATCAATAAAGCAATTTGTCGCCACGTCACGAAGTACTATAATGCCCTTCTCATTCATTTTCATGTTTACAACAGCCAGTAGACAAACAATAAACTGCCCTTCCGATTGAAACTAAAGCCAGAATTGTCATAATTTGAGAATTTGCCCTACTACGTGAAATCGCCTATTTTTATATGACATAATTGTCAATTTTTAAATAAAAACTAACTCATTGCTATGGGTATTATTATTTAAAATTTTATTTTTATATAACTAAATCATTGATAATTAAATACAAAAAAAATAAATGGTTTACTTATGTGCAGGTCCATTAGTGATTTTTCAATTTGCCGCACCTTTACATTTATTTCTAGAAATTATGAGACTGCTTCTGACGTCATTCTGATGCAGATGTCACCTTCTAAATATTTCAACTGCCTTAGAGTAGCACCCAAAATGACTATAAAATTAAGTTAATGAATTTGAGTCACAACGATAGACTCAATGAAGGAGAGGAAGTAAAATGCTGCTCAACTCTTGGACAGTAAAACTTCAAATGCTTGGAATAATTTAATTTGAATTCTTTCATACATCTTCCGACTTGAAGGTTGATGAAAATTATTTTAAAAACATTTTACTTTAGAACAAAAATTTCTAATTTTCATATTATAACTAACATCTAAAAAGGGCAAAGAGCAAGTAAGAATTTGTTTATCATTAGAATTCAAATTTTTTATGTTATTTATACAAAATCAATGATACAAGTGTTGGTAATACTTAAGTATAGTATACCTTGGCAAATTTGGCAAAATTTATTGGCGGTGTTTACTAAAACACAAAATGTATTCTATCCATTGTATTACTTGCTTTTTTGGCTACTCTAATGAATGTAGAATGCATCTTTGTAAATAATTATATACTTTTACTTAATTAAACAAGACCACTTAGAAATTGGTCATTTATATTTATGGTTATTTCAACATTATAAAGTCAAAAGCTCCAAATTATTAAATATTAGCCATAGTGAACCATTAATGGTTCACTATATCTAACTTTTTAGGGAATAAGTGCATTTAATATATAGAAACAGGTTGCACAAGGAGAGCTGGATACTAATATAAGATAAAAAGATATATAGATAAAAATTGTGTAGACACGGAGAGATCAGTAAAAATGTTAAGCTAGCATGCGTAGAGCTTTATCGCCAAGCTGGTGGACGTACGCTGTTTTTGTATCAAACTCAATTCTTTAGTCTGGTGACAAAAATATCACCAGTATGAAATATCACCAATGGTGTTTGTAAGTAAAGCTATTCTAAGCTTGATTGAGCATTATAAAAAAAGAATAATATGAAAAATTAAGAATTTATTGCTACTAACTGTATTATTTTTCAGGTATTTTAAAGGACTTTTTGTTATATTTTATTATATCTTTTATATTAGATTCATTATATTTGTAGAAACTCAGTTGACTTTCAAAAATTATTGGGAATTATTTAAGAAATTAATTCTTACAAAATTTTCGACAAATTTTATCATTTCTTATTGAAAACAGTTACTTGTTTCATAATCTTAGCTATGTTTTAGTAGTATATCGTGTGAATACATATTGCGCGTTTTCTTAGTAATATGCTTTTCTATATGTCAAAAATTTAAAAATAGAATTTTGTATCATTTTGGTAAACGTTTATAAATGTCGACATCTGACCAACCTACTTATATGGGATTCTAACAGCAATTGTAAAAAGGCAAAATATGTTTAACAAAATAAATAGTAAAATAATAGACATTTTAAAAATATGCTACAAATTTTGAATAGGAGAGAGGAATTCTGTAATTAGTATTTGAAAGAGACTGGTCGTTTTCCTTCCAAATGTTGATACCTTCAATAATTAATAAGTTAATAGTGCTTAATTCTATATAAATGGAATTAAGTACTATTAACAGGGGATTAGTAAATTTGTGGGATATTCCCCTTCAGCTTCCATTAATGAAGCAAGTCTTACACATATATTAGATGTGGGTAGTCTACGGTTTCTAACCTTTTATAAGTTTGCTGCTTGCAATCATGTCGCAATCCGGGATATGAGTATATACCGATCTAAGAGATCGTTACCTATAAAAACGTTCTGTGACGTTTGGAAGTTCTTATTTTAAGTTACATTTAGTCCGTTTGTCGTTGATCTACAAAACTAGGTTTTGTTATTGTTTTCACTTCTTCTCATTGATTTTGAGATAGTTAAAGCAACGTCGAACAACGAAGATGTTCTACAATAACATTTATGAAAACATTTGTCCTTCACAGAAATTGCACAAGTACAAATTTATTATTGGAATTATCTATTGTTAGTACACTAATTCTTCAATAATTTATAACATTAATTGGGAATATGTATAACCCAGACCGAAGGCTGGGTGCGAAGCAGCTAGTCTTATATATTAAAATCTGACTGTGACTATGTTTGTATGTATGTATGTATGTATGTATGTATGTATGTATGTATGTATGTTTGTATGTGCGTCTATCTCCTCGAGAACCGCTGCACGGGGAAGGGCGCGGAAGGTACCAAAAGACGCGGAACGACCCGGGGAAGTCATTTCGCCCATTCGCGTTACGATATTCCAATTAGTTCGAAAGATATGAGCGAAAAACCGACCAAAATGGCACTTTTATTTTTCCGCACGCGCTTTCCATTGTTGAGTTGGCGTCTAAATATGGCGGGGTTATTCATTGTTGGCGTTATTATCGCCTGATATTTGGTACTCCGATTACAATAAAAACGTATCTACGCTATTAAAATTCAAGTGTAAATATATAAAATATATAATGGCGTATATGTGTATGAGACTATATTCGTATCTGATAAACGTTAAACTCATTTCTTTTTTTATAAATCCATTTTTTTCTGTTTAATTATCTTGGCGAGATTTTTATTTTCAGTAATTAAAATCTAGCCATGTTCTATCAAATTTGTTTTTATTTCGCAGTTGCCATTTCTTAAACAAAAACTAAATTATTGTTACAGGTTTTGATATATTAATCTAGATGTTTATTATTTGGTTGGTATATATAATTTTTATGTTTTATCATCGTGATACTTTTATTTAAAATAAATTAAAAGTTGCTATGTTCCATGAGTATATTTATATTTCCCAAATGTTAATGTTTAAAGGAAACTAACGCTTTCTATAGATTTTAATATTTAAAATTTTATTTTTATATAACTAAATCATTCATGCTTAAATACAAGAAATAAGTGATTTATATAAGTACAGGTTCACTAGGGATTTTTAAATTTGGTGCACTTTTACACTTATTTCTAGAAATTACAAGAGATTAACCTATATGTCTAAAATTTTATTTATATATAACTAAATTATTTATCTTATATACAACAAATAAGTAGTAAAGTACACAGATTTTTAAATTTGATGTACTTTTATATAGAATTACATACTAGATATATAGATTTGGTTTGGAGTGCTACGGTCTACTTTTTGCAACAAGAGGGTTAATGAGACCGGTACCTACTGCTTAAAGCCGATTCCAAACGGCTGCGAACATCCATGCCCCAGTGGGATTCGAACCCACGAACTCCGGTTCCGATGGCCAGCACCCTAACCAATCGGCCATCGTTTGGCCTAGATATATAAGAATTTACACAATCTGTGTCATAATAACGACTTCTGACATCATTAAGACGCGAATGTCGCCTGTGAAATATTCTAACTACAGTAGAGTAGCACCCAAAATGCTTATAAAATTCAGTTAATATGGGTGCTACCATATTACTATCGACATATGTCACTGGTGACTTCTGCGTCATAATGATGTCAAAGATAGAAAGTTATGGTACCAAATTTCCCTCTCTGGCGATTTGTGACGTTTTATGACACGGAAGTCAACAGTGACATATGACGACTCTAACATGGTAGCAGCCTAAATTTTGTCCATGAAATGGTTGAAATAAAATGCTGCTCAACTCATTTACAATAAAATTTCAACTGCTTAATTCAATTTGAGTTCTTTCATATATCTATCGACTTGAAGCTTTATCGACTTGAAGCTTAATTTTCAAATTATAGATACATCTATAAAATGTAAAGACGGCGAACAGCTTTAAAATTTTGTAAGTTTATAAGAATTTTTTTTATCATTATAAATCCCGACAATTCCACACTATTAAATAGTATTAGTATGCAAAATTTATTTATATGAGTTTGAGAGTGCACCAGTGTTGAATGAACATTAATATACAGCTTCAGTTAGTATAAGAACCCACTAATAATTAAAAATTTGGTGCAAATTTACATTTTTAGAAATAAGATGAATAAATTGACCAGAGTGAAATTTCTTTTTTTGTACATTTATGAATAATTACTGGATATTCAAAGTTTAACCTATTTTCTTTATTGTATTATTGTTTATAAAATTATAGAATTCAAAATAATTTTTATGCTACTTATACAAAATCAATTATACAATAGTTGGTAATACCTAAGAATAGGGTACCCCTTGGTAAACTTGGCGAAATTATTGGCGATGTTTACTGAAACACAAAGGCATTCCATTGCTTTATTTGGCGACTTTAATTCAGGCAGAGTACGTCGTTGTAATATAATTAAATACGCTTCCTAATTAACTCAAACCACTTAGAAACTGATTGTATATGCATATTTTACGGGCAATTAATTCCTCAATAGTCTACAAAGCCAACTGCTCCAAATGATTCAAAAATAGCTATAGTGAACTATTAGTGGTTCACTATATCTAATTGTTTTATGCATTATGCGCATTTAATATATAAGAAAAGAGTTATCATGGTGAGTTGGATACAAATATAACATAAATCAAACTTCAGATAAAGATTGTGGGGGTACGGAGAGATCAGAAGAAAATGTAAGTTTACCATGCTTAAAACTTTATCGCCAAGTTGGCGGGAATACGCTGTTGTGTGAAAATCAACTGTTTTAGCAGGTGATAAAAGTGTCGCTACAACAAAACATCATCAATGGGATTTGTAAGTAAAGCTATTTCATGCTTGATTGAGAGTAATAACAGTAAGAAAAATATGGAAATATGGGAGTTTATTACTAACTACATTATTTTTCAGGTATTTTTTTAAAGATATTTTGTTAAATATTAATATATATTATATCAAATTCATTAATTCATAGAATTCAGTTAAAATCCAAAATATTATTGGGAGTTATTTAAGAAAGTAATTCTTACTAAATTTTAGGCAAATTTCATTATTAATTTTTGAAAACATTTACCTGTTTGCGAACTGTAAAGAAATTAATTTTTTGTTGCAGCTCTATTTTAGTAAGTATATCGTGTCAATACACTTTTGCGCATTTTCTTAGTAATATACTTTTCATATTTACTAAAAATTTAAAAATAGAATTAGTAAACATATGTAAATGCCGCCATTTGACGAACCTACTAATCTGGGATTTTAGCACAATTGTGAAATGACAAATTACATTTAAAAATTGAAAAGTAAAGCATAGACAATTTAAAATTAGGTTACATATATTGATTAAAATTTTAAATTTAAAGATTCATACATTCCAAAATATTTACTATTTAATTTAGTGATCATCATTTGACCCCTTTAGGTTTCGTAATAATGTTGGAAACGTGTCAACTGACCTACCGCTAAAATAACGCAATATTAGAGATAATCTATGGGACACCAGGGTAAACATCTATTTTTTTTAAATGAAATTTTTCAGAATGTCGTAAGCTATGCATATTATTATGAATCCATCGGTGCCAAATACAACACACTACTGCGTGAATAATTAAAGAAAGCTGTGGAATTTGGCATCATAACACAGCGGTTTATTGGCAACATATATCATATTATATTTGTTATAACTCTGATTATCCATTATTAATAAACTGTTATATTCGTGAACAATCTTGCGTACGAGGTTTAAGAATTTTATGAATATGAATACCTATAATAATGGTTCTAAAACTTTACATGGAAAAAATTTACTACCCAGACCGAAGGCTGGGTGCGAAGCAGCTAGTCTTATATATTAAAATCTGACTGTGACTATGTTTGTATGTATGTTTGTATGTGCGTCTATCTCCTCGAGAACCGCTGGACGCAGAAAGGCACCAAGGTACCAAAAGACGCGGACAATATGTCATTTCGCAAATTCGCTTTTCGATACCAATTAGTTCGAAAGATATTAGCGAAAAACCGACCAAAATGGCACTTTTATTTTTCTTCACGTGCAATTCCATTGTTGACTTGGCGTCAAGAACAATGAATTAACTCTCATTGTATGGTTGGTTGGTTGGTTGTTTGAAATTTAGTGGCGCTAATTCCACAAGGGACAAACTGCGCCAAACAAGACGAAAAATTCAAAAGAACAACACAATTTTGAAAAAATTTTGATTAAACCGTAAAAATGAAAGATGCCCAAAACCAAAGAAAAACATTTAAAAATAAACAAAATAGTAGAAAATTTAGAAACACAAACAGAACAATACGATAATCAGCAAAGTTTGATTAAAAATTAATTTTTTAAAAATGGAAAACAGAAAAAAAGAAATTGAAAAAGGTACAAAACAACAATGAAATTTATTTATTTACAAAGATTGAAAATTAATTTAGAATTAAGAATTACAAAATTGAACATTAAATTTAGAAAAATACAAATCAGATTTCAAAGTACAAACCAGTACAGCGAAGAAATGGGAATAAGCCTGGATGTGGGATTTTTCCAATGATTGAATTAAGATTAGGTGATGAATTTCCAAAGAATTTTATGTACAGAGATTTGAAATATATACAAGAAGTTAAGATATGTGCGACTGTAAAAGTAGTCTTACAATACGCACACTGTGGAGGTGCCTCACCAAGCAAGAGATGTGCATGTGTGAGTCGGCAGTGACCCACACGAAGACGAGTGATAATCACGTCCTGTCTTCTGGATGGAAGTTGAGGCCACTTGGAAATGTTTTCTTTTACATCTCGCAATTTATTTGATACTGTATCAACCCAAGAATTCTGCCATTTAGAGTGAGCTATATCTTTGATGTAAATTTTCAGGTCAGGATAAGGAAGGCCAGTGTTTAGATAGTTTTCTGCAGACTTGGCAGCTAAATCCACAAGTTCATTTCCTTTGATGCCGACATGAGAGGGAACCCAGCTAAAAATTAACGAGATTCCCATGGAATTAAGATTGGTTATTAAAGTGAGAATTTTGAAAATAATAGGGTTATTACAATTAGGAGAGATTAATGAATTTAAAACACTTTGAGAGTCGGTATAGATAATGAAATTTTTACTATTGTGGTGTGTCATTTCCTCTAAAGCCTTCAAAATAGCAAAGGCTTCAGCGGAAAATATGGAAAGTTTAGAATGTAGTCTATAGCTATTGATCTTTTCTTCGATGCTGTATGCACAGCTAACAAAATTTGTGGATTTGGAGCCATCGGTAAAAACAGGAGTGTAAGATGTAAAGTATTGTTTGTGATCTTGAAATATTTGTTGATATACGCTATTAGCAGTTGAACTTTTTTCAAATGACTTAAATGGGTTAATAATAGTAAAATTAGGAGTGTACCAAGGATGAATTCTAATATCTGTGGGAATAGTATCAATATTGTCAAAGTTAAGATCTCTTAAAATTCCTTTTATCCTTCCCTGAAAAGGCAGAACACAAGAAGGTCTAGCATCATAGAGGCGTGTGAGGTAAGTATTGAGAGTATTCTGATGAATGGGATGATTCACATATGATGATGTTCTGAAATAGTACTGTAGACACAGCACCTGACGACGTAATTCCAGAGGAGCCTCACAGCAGTCAACATAGAGACTTTCTATAGGAGATGTTCTGAAAGCCCCTGAGCATAATCTGAGAGCAGAATGGTGAATGGTATTCAGCTTTTTTAGAACAGAAACACGGGCTGACCCATAAACAGGACATCCGTAGTCCAGTTTGGAGCGGATGAGAGCATTATAGATCTTAATTAGGGAAGCCCGATCAGCTCCCCAGTAGGTCTTCGAAAGGACTTTTAGAATGTTGAGCTTCCTTTCGCAATTCTTCCGCAAGGTTGTGATATGAGGTGCAAAAGTAAGTTTTTTGTCAAAGATGACGCCGAGAAATTTCACCTCATTCACAATGGTGATCTTATTACCAAGAAACTGGATTTCAGGGTCGGGGTGCAGACTTCTTTTTTTACAAAAATGCACGCAGGATGTCTTTGAACTAGAAAAGCTGAAACCATTCTCGCTCGCCCACTTACTGATTTTGTTAACTGCAGTTTGAAGTTGTCTATTAATATATCTCATATCAGCTCCATCACATGAGATGTGGAGGTCGTCAACATATAAACTCCCCTTTACAGAGGGTGGTATCTCATTAAGAATCCCATTAATTGCTACGATAAATAAAGTAACACTCAACACGCTTCCCTGAGGAACCCCTTCTTCTTGAGTAAATGTGCGAGATAAGTTATTTCCTATACGAACTTTGAAAGTCCTTAATGCCAAGAAATTTTGTATGAAAATAGGCATATTTCCACACAGCCCTAAATCGTAAAGCTTCCGTAAAATACCATGACGCCAAGTGTGGTCATATGCTTTTTCCATATCGAAGAAAACAGAAACCAGATGGTTTCGTTTAACGAAAGCATTCCGGATTCTGGTTTCCAGGTCAATCAAGTTGTCTAGCGTGGCTCTTCCTCGACGGAAACCACTCTGAAAATTAGAAAGGCAATTATTTTCTTCCAGATAGTACATGAGACGAACATTTATCATTTTTTCAAATATTTTGCATAGACAGTTCGTCAAAGCAATTGGACGGTAACTGAGAGGATTCGTGGGATCTTTATCATGGTTTTAGAATGGGGATAACAACAGCCTCCCTCCACGAGGAAGGAAAGCTATGTTCTTTCCAGATCCTATTGTAAAGTGTTAACAGATTGGACAATGAATTTGTGGAAAGATGTTTTATCATTTCATAAGAGATATTGTCAGGACCAGCAGAAGTTTTATGGGTATTATGTAGAGCTGTATTTAATTCATAAATGGTAAAATCGCTATTGTAAGCAAAGTTTTCTTTAGTTTTAAAATTTATGGGTTTTTTCTCGGCAAGGCTTTTGAGTTTTATAAAAAAGGGTGAGTAATTTGAGGATGAAGAGGTTTCAGCTAGCGATGAGGCTATTGTGTTGGCAATATCAGCAGGAGAAGATATTAAGTTGTTATTGTAATTTAAAATGTGAATTTGGTTGTTTGGGTAAACGCCACAACAACGCTTGACTTTTGCCCATAAATCTTTACTGGAAATAGATGAAGAAATACTGCTAACATAGTTAACCCACGAATCTCTCTGGCTACGTCTTAAAGTGCGACGGAAAATGCTTTTGCACTTTTTATAGGCAATGAAGTTTTCAGTGGTTGGATATCGTTTGAACACTGAAAACGCTTTTCTTTTCTCCTTGTAAGTCAGTCTACAGTCTTCGTTCCACCACGGCTTTGTTTGCTTATAAGATGGCAAGAAGATTTTGGAATAGAAGCGTCGGCTGCAGAAACTATTGTATTAGAAATTTCATGAACTGCTTGGTCAATATTGTTATTTTCGACCATGTCTGGAGAGATATTAGCTAGGGTGCGGAATTTTTTCCAATCAGCGGAACCAAGTATGTAACGAGGCAGCCGCTGACTGCCATGAGAGCCAAAATTATGCGTTAAGATAATTGGAAAATGATCACTATTGTACAGGTAGGAATCTACATTAAATTTCCAATAAGGAAATATTTGAGGACTACAGAGTGCCAAATCTAATGAGTGAAAGGTTTTGGTGGGAGAATGGAGGTAAGTTACTTCGTTTTTATTGAAAATGCACAGATCATGGTCGGAAATAAGTTTTTCTATTTTACGACCCCGTTTATTAAGACGGGGGCTACCCCATAATGGACTGTGGCCATTTAGGTCACCTATTATAATGAAAGGAACTGGAAGTTGTGAAATTAGGTTATTAAGAGAAGTCTGGTTGATATTATTATTTGGAGGGAGATAAATATTACAAACAGTTATTAGAGAATGTATGTGTATCTGCACAGCAACGGCTTGAAGTTCGGTATTAATGTTTAAAGTGGTGGTAGGGTAGTCATGGGAAGTGAAGAGGGCAACACCACCAGAGGCCTTACCCCCTTCCACATGATCTTTTCTGATGGTACTATAACGTTTTAGTTTAGCAGTTTTATTGTTATCGAGAAGCGTCTCTTGGAGAGCAAAGCAAATGGGATGGTATTTATTTACAAGATCTCTGATGTCAGGGACGTGACATTTAAAGCCATGGCAGTTCCAAGACAGAAGAGCCATATTAAAAGGTGGAGGAGAAAAGAAGTGGAAATCAGGCAGGGGGATTAACCCACATGCCCTCAGAGTCCGAGTTTTCTGTTACCATTTCCTCTTCAGATGTTAGGTACACTTTTAAGGAGTCATCTTCAGCATTCGGACGGTTTTTTAAAAAGTCTTTGCTGGATAATTTGGATTTTAAAGGCTTTTTAGATAATTCGTCGGAATCATCTAAAACGCTGAAACTATTATTTTTTAATTTTTCTCTAAGTTTTGTAGCGGTTAATTTAGTTATAGATACTTTCTGTTTAGGTGGAATACTAGTTAATTTAGATTTTGATACTTTAGATATTTGGCTCTTTGGTTGTAACATGTTTTTAGGGAGGCGCTCATTGAGAGGTTTCTGGACAAAAATATTTTGAACTTGTAGGGGTTTATTTTCGGAATTAGGAGGATTAGAACGCGAAGATTTAGGACTATTGGTGACAGGTGGCTTACTCTCAGTTTGTGTGCTTATTGTTTTGCATTGTTTTACAGCTGCAGCAAAAGAGTTACCAGGTTTGGGTGTTCTTTCTTCTACTAGTTTTCGAGCTTCTGGATAAGAGATGTTATTTTTCACTTTCATGCCTGAATTTCTTTTTCCAGTACCCATTTTAGGGCAAGTACGGGAATAGGCAGGATGGTCTCCTTTGCAGTTGATACATTTAGGTTTTGATTTGCAGTCAACGCCGTCGTGGCCAACTTCTGCGCAACGTGGGCAGGTAATGGATCCACGACATGATGTTTTGGAATGTCCAAAACGTTGGCATTGAAAGCAGCGCAATGGACTGGGAACATGTAAGGGACGTACAGGGCATCGAAGGTATCCAGCATTAATATGGGAAGGCAAAGATGGAGTGTTGAATGTCAAGATATGTTTTGTCGGCAGTATTTTGCCGTCTCGACGGATGGTAATACGGCGAACACTGCACAAACATGTTGCTCTTTTAAACCTTCCAATATTTCCTCATCGGGAACATTGTACAATTCTCTCCTCTGATATAACACCTCGACAAAATTTAAACTGGTATGTGGAGTGACAGTCACTAAAATTTCTCCAAATTTTGTGCATTTCATAAGATTACAGGCTTGCTTTGTGTCTGCTACTTCAATTAGCAAGACACCAGATCTTAATTTTTTTCACTTTTTTAACTTGCCCGACAGTTGACGAGATACATTTTATGTATCAGGAAAGGCGAGACAGCCGAAAAGCTCCCTCCTTTCTCTGTACAATAAAAAACTTTGCCTGATCAATATCCACGTGATTATAGTTGCCCCTTTTGACCCAAGGGGAGAGGTTGTGGGGGGGTTTTGAGGAATCCATAATTAGAAGGAAGTTGGTGTTCAGATCCCGGCCGCACCACCCACCATGGAGCCCAACAAGGGGGTGCTAAAACGCTCCCAAAAAGGGACAAAAACGACGCACCAGTGCTAACCGGGATCTATACGCGCACAGCTACCCCATAAGCAGCCTCGACCCATTAAAGTGCCCAGCAGGTAACCGATTGCTTGGCCCAGGCCAGTGACAAAAGTCGTCCGACCAGCCGATTGATGTAGACGGGACCATTCTACACCACCCGTTTACCCGAAGCAGGGGCCAAAGTAATGTGTTGGTTTCCCTCAATTACCAGGATCCCCCTTTCCGGGGGACACGGGTCTCCACGCACGGCAAACACGTGGGTGGTTAACAAATCGCGAGATGTTGTGTTCAGAAAAGGAACACAACATATCGCGATAAGCCCTCACCTCCGAAAAGGTAACCACAACGAGGGAGAAAAAGGAAAAAGGAAGAGAAGAGAAAAAAGGAAAGAAAAGGAAAAGAACAAAAGATCGCTGGGGTACCTCGGGATTGCGACACCCGTGTTTACCTAAAGTAGGTAAACCCCCTGAGGGGAACTCTCATTGTTGGCGCCATTTCTGCCCGATATTTTGTAATATGATTGACTTTAGAGCAGAACAATCATCGAATAGCGGGATATTTTTGTCACTAATATATAATATTTTTGAAGAACTCACCAATACTTCTATTGATTTATATCATTTGTATATAATTATACATATACCTTTTACTAATCTTGTAACTTAAAAATGATACAAATATTTATGATAGGTGAATAGTATAAATTTTAATATTAATATTTATAATTTAGTCATATCAATATTATTGAAATAATAATATGCTTCTAATTTTCTTTTAAAATAATGTTTCTAGAAATTATAAGAGATCCCTATCTGCTGAGTCATAATGACTACTCGTGACGTCATTATGACGCCTGTGATATATCTCAACTACAATAGAGTAGCACCCAAAATATATCTAATTAAAATTAAATTAATGAATTTGAGTAACAAGCAAACGACTGACTCCATGAAACGGGTGAAATAAAATGCTTCTCAACTCGCGGACAATAAATTTCAAGTACGTGGAATAATTTTTTTAGTTCTTTCACACATCTTCAGACTTGAGATTGCGAAACTATCCAAACTTTTGAAAAAATAATCTTACTTTTGCTTCTTTTTCTAGGAAACATCTTACAATATAAAGTGCAGGAAAAATTAAAAGTTTTGTAGGTATATGAGAATTTTGTAATTTTTGTTGTAGTAATGAGCATTGAATTCATATGTATATAATGTGTGTGTTGCAAAAATTGTTTAAATATTAATTTAAAGAATCAGTAATTATAAATTCAGACTAGTGATTCTTAATTTTGGTGCACTTTTACGTTTATTTAAGAAATTATAAGAGATGTAAATTGAGCACAGTGAAAACTTTTCCTGTAAGTTTGGATATACAAAGTTTATGTTATTATTTATAGTTTTGTTTCTAAATTATAGTTTTCAAAATAACATGTTTATGCAAATTAGTGGTACAATGTATGGTTATGTAACAAAAATATCGCCACTACAATATATCGAATGGGTTCGTTAAATCTATTCCCAGCTTAATTGAGAATAATGAAACATGAAAAGTATGAATGGGAGTTTAACTACGACTTTATGGAGGATTATTGTAGTAAAGTATTTTTGTGTCCTATTTTATATTAGATTCATTATATTAATAGAATTTCAGTAAATATCCAATTTAGATTTGACATCAGAACTTCCGCCAACTTGGCGATAAAGATCTCCTTGTGGTAGTCTCATGTTTTTCACCTGATCTCGCCGTATCCAAACAATCTGTTTATTTATTTTAATTTATATTATACTGGTATCTAACATTCCTCGTGCAACCCTTTTCTAAAATATTAAATGCACGTAATACTTAAAACATTTAGAGTGAACCAGAAACGGTTCCCTACGGTAAATTTTAAATAATTTCGAGTTGTTTGGCTTTGTAAACAGTTGTTTGGTTGATTGAAGTTAATGGCGCTAAATCCTCTAGGGACAAACTGCGCCAAACAAGATGAAGATAACAAAAGAAATTTAGTAAAAAAAAAATTGACAAAAAAAATTACAGGTTCAGAAACAGATTAAACTAACTATTAACATTCAACAAAAAACACAAAAAATTGAGTTATATACAGATTAACAAAATTGAAAATTGAGTGATTAAATTGAAACACAATCAAAAATCAAATTTCAGTATAAAAACCAGATTGACGAAGAAAGGGGAACAAGTTTGGATGTGAAGTTTCCCCAATGATTAAATTAAGATTAGGAGATTGGTTACCAAAAAAATTTTATCAATGATTTAGAACAAACACAAGAGGTTAAAATATGTGCGACTGTGTATGGTGTCTTGCAATACGCACACTGTGCAGGAGATTCACCCAGCAAGAGATGCGCATGGGTGAGTCTGCAATGACCCACTCGTAAACGAGTGAGTATTACGTCATGTCTCCTAGAAGGGTTGGTTGGTTGGTTGAAGCTTAATGGCGCTAATTCCTCTAGGGACAAACTGCGCCAAACAAGATGAGGAAATAAACCAAAGACGAAATTTAGAAAAAATTTTGACAAAAGATAAAAAGACAGGATTTAAAACAGATTAAAGTAACAAGAAAAAATAAAATTACATTCAACAGAAAACACGAATACAAATTGAGTTATATACAGATTAACAAGAATTGAAAATTGAGTGAATTGAAAATTGAAAGATTATAAATGGAAATTAGAAAATTGAAACACAATCAAAATCATATTTCAGTATAAAAACCAGATTGACGAAGAAAGGGGCACAAGTTTGGATGTGAGTTTCCCCGATGATTAAATTAAGATTAGGAGATTGGTTGGTTGGTTGGTTGGTTATTGAAGTTAATGGCGCTAATTCCTCAAGGGACAAACTGCGCCAAACAAGATGAGGAAAAAAAAAAGACGGAATTTACAAATTATGACAAAAGATAAAAACACAGGATTTAAAGAGATTAAAGTAACAAGAAAAAAATACAAACAACAGAAAACACGAATACAAATTGAGTTATATACAGATTAACAAGATTTGAAAATTGAGTGAATTGAAAAATGAAATATTAAAAATTGAAAATTAGAAAATTGAAACACAAACAAAAATTAAATTTCGGTATAAAAACCAGTTTGACGAAGAAAGGGGAACAAGTTTGGATGTGGAGTTTCCCCGATGATTAAATTAAGATTAGGAGATTGATTACCAAAAAATTTTATATACAATGATTTAGAACAAACACAAGAGTTTAAAATATGTGCGACTGTGTATGGTGTCTTGCAATACGCACACTGTGGAGAAGCTTCACCCAGCAAGAGATGGGCATGGGTGAGCCTGCAATGACCCACTCGGAGACGAGTGAGTATTACATCATGTTTCCTAGAAGGGAGTTGAGGCCATTTAGTTATTTTTGTTTTAATTTCCCGCAGTTATTTGAAGAATGTTATCCCAGGAGATCTGCCATTTATTATGTAAAAGATCTTTAATGTAATTTTTCAAGTCAGGATAAAGTAGACCAGTGTTGAGAAAGTCGCTTGCAGACCTGGTAGCCATGTCCACAAGTTCATTGCCTTTAATACCTACATGAGAGGGAACCCAGCTAAAAACTAGCGAGATTCCCATGGAAGTAAGGTTAGTTATTGTTGCAAGAATTTTGAAAATAATAGGATTATTACAGTTATTTGATTGCAATGAATTAAGAACACTTTGGGAGTCTGTATAGATAATAAAGTTTTTACTATTGTGATTCATCAATTCTTCTAAAGCCTTCAAGATAGCAAAGGCTTCAGCAGAAAAGATGGAGAGTTTAGGATGGAGTCTGTAGCTATTGATTTGATCTTTAATAAGGTATGCACAGCTGACATAGTTAGTGGATTTTGAACCATCTGTGAAGACAGAGGTGTAATTTTTATAATATTGCTTGTGATCTTCAAAAATTTGTTGATAAATGATATTGCTAGTTGAACTTTTGTCAAATGACTTAAAGGGGTTTATTATAGTAAAAGTAGGAGTGTGCCAAGGATGTATTCCAATAGCTGTGGGTATTGTATCTATATTGTCTAAGTTAAGATCTCTTAAAATTTCATTTATCCTTCCCTGAAACGGCAGAACACAAGATGGTCTAGCATTGTATAATCTCTTAAGGTAATAATTGAGTGTATGTTGATGAATGGGATGGTTGATATAAGATGACGTTCTGAAGTAGTACTGAAGAGATAACATCTGTCGACGTAATTCAAGAGGAGCGTCACAGCAGTCAACGTAGAGACTTTCTACAGGAGATGTTCTAAAAGCTCCGGAACACAATCGAAGAGCGGAATGGTGAATGGTATTCAGCTTTTGAAGGACAGAAACGCGTGCTGACCCATACAGGACATCCATAGTCCAGTTTTGAGCGGATGATGGCATGATAGATCTTAATTAGGGAAGAGCGATCAGCTCCCCATGAGGTCTTAGAAAGGATTTTTAGGATGTTGAGCTTCCTTTCGCAATTTTTCCGCAAGTTTGTGATATGGGGTGCAAAGGTAAGTTTTTTGTCAAAAATGACGCCGAGAAAATTCACCTCATTCACAATGTTGATGTTACTTCCAAGAAACTGGATCTCTGGGTCAGGGTGCAGACCTCTTTTTTTGCAAAAATGCACACAACATGTCTTTGAACTTGAAAAGCTGAAACCATTCTCCATCGCCCACTTACTGATCTTGTTGACTGCAGTCTGGAGTTGTCTGTTAATAAATCTCATATCCGCTCCTTCACATGAGATATGGAGATCGTCGACATACAAGTTTCCATTAACAGAGGGAGGTATCTCGTTCAGAATCCCATTAATTGCAATAATGAACAGGGTCACACTCAAAACGCTTCCCTGAGGAACTCCTTCTTCTTGAATAAAAGTGCGAGATAATGTATTTCCTACTTTAACACGGAAATTTCTTAAGGCCAAAAAGTTTTGAATAAAAATAGGCATATTACCACGCAACTCTAAATTGAACAGCTGCTGTATAATTCCATGACGCCAAGTGCGGTCATATGCCTTTTCAATATCGAAGAAAATTGACACCAAATGTTTTCCTTTAACAAAAGCATTCCGGATTCTAGTTTCCAATTCCATTATATTATCTAACGTGCTCCTTCCACGACGGAAACCACTCTGAAATTTGGAGAGGCAGTTATTTTCCTCCAGGTAGTATATCAGACGAACGTTTATCATTTTTCAAGTATTTTGCATAACCTGTTCGTCAGAGCTATTGGACGGTAGCTGAGAGGATTCGTGGGGTCTTTATCAGATTTTAGAATGGGGATTACAATAGCCTCTCTCCACGAGGAAGGAAAGCTATGTTCTCTCCAAATTCTATTGTAAAGTTTTAGAAGGTTGGACATCGAAACTGAGGACAGGTTTTTTATCATTTCGTAGGATATATTATCGGGTCCAGCAGAAGATTTATGGACTTTATGAAGGGCTCTGTTTAGTTCGAAAATGGTGAAATCAGTATTATAGTTAAAGTTAAGCATAGTTTGAAAGTTTATTGGTTTATCTTCGACTAGGTTTTTAAGTTTTGTAAAAGATGCAGAGTAATTTGAACTTGAAGAAATATCAGCTAAAGATGAGGCTATTGTGTTGGCTATGTCATCAACAGAAGTTATTAGGTTGTTATTGTAATTTAAAATTTGGATTTGGTTGTTTGGGTAAACGCCAGAACAGCGCTTAACTTTTACCCATAAATCTTTACTGGAAATGGAGGAAGTGATACTGCTTATATAGTTCACCCACGAATCTCTTTGGCTACATCTTAAGGTGCGACGGAATACACTTTTGCATTTTTTATAATTTATAAAGTTCTCCGTCGTAGGATTTCTTTTAAACACGGAAAACGCTTTTCTTTTATCCTTATAAGTATTTTTACACTCTTGGTTCCACCATGGCTTTGTCTGCTTTTGAGGATGGCAGGATGATTTTCTAATAGATATGTCAGCTGCAGAAATTATTGTTTGAGTTATCTGATTGACTGCTTCATCAATGGTATTATTGTCGACCATGTCTGTAGAGATATTGGCTAGGATACGAAATTTATCCCAATCAGCGGAACCCAGAATATAACGGGGAACACGCTGATTGGCATTAGAGCCATTATTATGAGTAAGAATAATGGGAAAGTGATCGCTATTATAGAGGTATGAATCTACT
This sequence comes from Pardosa pseudoannulata, assembly GCA_032207245.1. NCBI lineage: Eukaryota > Metazoa > Arthropoda > Arachnida > Araneae > Lycosidae > Pardosa > Pardosa pseudoannulata. The sequence continues at coordinate 13,458 of JAGEOH010000350.1, read as the reverse complement.
GTAAAGTTCCAAAACGGAAAAATTTGAGGGCTGGATATTGCTAAATCAAGAGAGTGAAAGGTTTTAGTAGGAAAATGTAGGTAAGTATATTGGTTTGTATTGTAGATGCACAGATCATGGTCGGATATCAGTTTTTCTATTTGACGACCCCTATTATTAAGGTTGGGGCTACCCCACAATGGACTGTGGCCATTCAAGTCCCCAACAATAATAAAAGGGACTGGAAGTTGAGTAATAAGGTTATTAAGAGTGCTCTGAGAGATGATATTGTTTGGAGGGATATAGAGGTTACAGACAGTTATAAGAGAGTGTATGTGTACTTGAACAGCAACTGCTTGGAGGTCAGTATTAATGTTTAAAGTTCTGAAAGGGTAATCATGAGAAGTGAAGAGGGCAACACCACCACAAACCCTGCCCCCTTCTATGTAGTCTTTTCTGATAGTACTGTAGCGTTTTAATTTGGCTGATTTATTGCTGTCAAGAAGGGTCTCTTGAAGTGCAAAACAAACAGGATGGTATTTATTTACGAGGTCTCTGATATCAGAGACGTGACATTTGAAGCCATGGCAGTTCCAAGACAAAAGCGCCATTGTAAAATTTGGAGAGAAAGGATGGAAATTATGTAGGTTGGGTCTTAGCCCACATGCCTTCAGAGTCCGAGTGGTCTGTCAACATATCCTTCTTCGGATGTGACATAACCTTTGATTGAATCGTCCTCAGCAGTTGGACGATTTTTTAAGAAGTCTTTTTTCGAAAGTTGACATTTCAAAGGTTTGTTAGAGGATTCGTCCTCGACGAAATCCTCCAGGAGATTAAAGCTTTTATTTTTTAATTTTTCTTTTAATCTTGCAGCCGTAATTTTTTGATGTTTGGGCGTCTTTTGCTTTGATGGAAAACTGCTAATCTTAGATTTAGATATAAGCTTATTAGAAACTTGTGTTTTAGGGGTTAATTTACTTTTAGGTAGGCGTTCATTTAATGGTTTTGGAACAATTACATTTTCAACTGTAAGAGCTTTATTTTCAAATTTTGAGATTTGATCACGAGGAGATTTAGGGCTATTGGGTAATTTTGGAATATTTTCAGTTTGTGTGCTTATTGTTTTGCATTGTTTTACAGCTGCAGCGAAAGAGATTCCAGGTTTGGGTGTTCTTTCTTCTACTAGTTTCCGAGCGTCTGGATAAGAAATGTTATTTTTCACTTTCAGTGCCTGTACTTCTTTTTCCAGTACCCACTTAGGGCAAGTACGGGAATAGGCAGGATGGTCTCCTTTGCAGTTGACGCATTTAGGTTTTGATTTGCAGTCAACGCCGTCGTGGCCAACTTCTGCGCAACGAGGGCAGGTAATGGAACCACGACATGATGTTTTAGAATGTCCAAAACGTTGGCATTGAAAACAACGTAATGGACTGGGAACAAAGGGACGTACAGGGCATCGAAGGTATCCAGCATTTATATGGGAAGGCAACGATGGTGTGTTGAAAGTCAGTATTATATGTTTTGTCGGCAGTATTTTGCCGTCTCGACGGATGGTAATGCACAAACATGTTGTTGTTTTAAACCATCTAATATATCATCATCGGGGACATTGTACAATTCCCCCTCTGATATAACACCTCTACTAAAATTTAAACTGCTGTGAGGAGTCTGACTGACACTAAAAATGTCGCCAAATTTTGTACATTTAATAAGGTTAGAGGCTTGCTTCGTGTCTGCTACTTCAATCAGCAAGACACCAGATCTTAATTTTTTTACTTTCTTAACTTGCCCGACAGATGACGAGATACATTTATGTATCAGGAAAGGCGAGACACAGCCGAAAAGCTCCCCTCCTTTCTCTGAACAATAAAAAATTTGGCCTGATCAATATCTACATGATGACTGTGCCCTTTTTGACCCTTTGAAAGAGGAGAGACCTTTTTGAAAGAGGAGAGGTTATGGGGGGTTGAAGATTCCATAATGAAAAGGAAGTTGTTCAGATCCCGGCGGCACCACCCAGCATGGAGCCCAACAAGGGGATGCTAAACGCTCCCAAAAAGGGAGATAAAGTCGCACCAGTGCTAACCGGGATCTATACGCGCACAGCTACCCCTTAAGCAGCCTCGACCCATTAAAGTGCCCAGCAGGTAACCGATTGCTTGGCCCAGGCCAGTGACAAAAGTCGTCCGACCAGCCGATTGATGTAGACGGGACCATTCTACACCTCCCGTTTACCCGAAGCAGGGGCCAAAGTAATGTGTTGGTTTCCCTCAATTACCAGGATCCCCCTTTCCGGGGACAATTGGACGCATGAGCCAAGAATAGACCCTTTGGGTGCGTTAGTTAGTTTCCACGCCAAGGTTAGTAACCGACGAGGTAGTAAGAGCCACTATACTGCGGATCGAAGGATCCGAGCTGTCGGTGGAAATAGCTGCTTGATTTCTTATATTTTTGAAAGACTTTGTTATTAGATCTATATTTTTGTTAGAGTTTTTCAGGTATGAAACAATTATGGTATATATTATTAAAGTATTATGATTATTTTATTTCTTTTATTGTTATTTCTTTTTTATTTTTCTGTTTTATTCCCAATGAAGTGGTATTGTTTTGAGTTTTACAAATTATATGTATTGAAATCACATCGTGTTTTATGTGTTTTAAATATTATTTCATAAATTAACACCTAAAGCTGATATCTACTTTTTGACGATATTTATGTTATTACACGTTGATACTGTTATTACAACTTACATATGATAAGGTCTACTTATTTCCACTGTTATGGTTCAATTATATTTATTTTTTTGCTATATTTAATATTGTACACGATGCACGTGGTAGTATTCGATTTTAACTATTGAGCGTCATAGCTGTGTTTATGCAATGTAATACAATTTCAGATGATTTAGCGATAAATATTAATGATAGTAATGTTTTTTTATCGCATAGAATGCAGGTTGGCTTTGGATTATGTTGATTTTTTAAATTATTTTAAAAGCTATTCGATTAATATTCTAATTCTATGTAAGTTAGAGTAAATATTTTGATTATTAGCTTTAAAAGTATAGGTAAGATATTAACATTATAATAGAAAGGACATGATCTTTGTGGATTCTTCATTGTCACTTTGTATATATAGTGGTGCTAGTACTCAATTAATTCTACCATGTCCAATTTCCTCATTAAATTATATCTTTATTCCTATTTGTGTTGATTCCCACTGGACTAACATTTTCAATTTCATACATTTTTTTTTTTAATCCTCTGGTGGAGAAGGTCCGAGAGACTGCAAACTCATTTCAAATTTATTAAATGTTGTTAATTTACATGCATGAATTGAGCAACAATGAGTATGGTTCTGTGATACTGCCCTAGAGCAGGTAATACAGTATAATGCTGGGGGACTCATAGCCTTTGCATGTGAATTTTGTACTCTTGTTACACAGAAACAAATTGTAAAATAATATGACTCTAGTAACAAGAATGTTTGATAAAAAATTTCCGCTTTAGGTTTCACCATGTTTGCTGATATTTTCATTCCTTGATATCTGTAAGAAAAACTGGAAAAAGTAATATGTAGATAACTGTATAAAACTAAATGGCTGTTTCCGAGTGGCTCACCAGTCTGCTGATCAGCTGATTCAAATTTACATCATAGGGAGTAGCAAAAATTTTAGAAGACTGTTAGGTATGTTACTTCGATTATAATTTATGCCATATATTTAATCTGAAAACCAGATTTTTTAAAACAATAATTTTAAAAAGGCTGATTTTTAAGATCTCATGTATCGGCTAAATTACATCAAAAATTTGATCTTGCTTGAGGCTGAGTCCTTAATGGCTGTTAAGGTAATAAGTAATAGTAGTCATTCTACAATGCAATAGACTGTTAGTGGGAACGTTAGTGAATGCATATATTTAATATGGACAAATAAAGAAAAGCAGTATAGAAAACAATACACAAGTTTTTCAAGAGTGTTTTTTGCTTGTAACATGGTACTGCAGATATATTGTGGTTCTATACAATGTATTATTTTGAAGAAAGATGGTTAAATAAGTTTTTGCCCGGAATGATCTATAATTTTATAATCAGTAAATATATTTTCAAACTAACATTTAAGAATTTTTTTTGGGTGAAGGCGCTTGTAATTCAGTCAAGGTTTCACTTTTTCCACTAGATATAGTCAAACAGAATACACTGAAATCAGAAAAAATAAGCATTTGTGTGAAAAAAAATATCAGTGCTAAAAAACTATTATTGATCATAATATTAATTTATATGCAGTGAATTAAAAATAATTTATGTTCCGTATTGGATTATAAGATGTAGTTTAATTCAAAATTACACTGAAATGTTGATTTAAATTTTTTTCCCTTGACTTTTAAATGTTATACACTTTATTTGAAGAAATAATATAATAATAAATAAATTAAAACAGTTAAAATATATTTGTAAGTATCTAAAATATTCAGTCTTCAAACGTAACTTAATGTATTACTACAAATATGCACATTTAAAACAGAAAAAGAAGAAATGAAACAATATTAATCTATACAAAAAATTATTTCGTTATTTTTATTCAGTAGGATAGAGATATTAACAGGGATTTTATTTATCATTTAAGACTAGTTAGTATATATGGGTTAATTTTACACTAGATAAACAAACACATCTTTCCGAGCAACTTGAAAACAAATTAAAAATAAATTTTGTAGTACATAAGTTATCCTAGGAAAATAAGATACGTAGCAATCTATAACAACCATACAACGATTTGCCAAAGTCGTAAATTCTGGCCCATGTCGTCAATTAGAAGATCTTTTCCGGGGACACGGGTCTCCACGCACGGCAAACACGTGGGTGGTTAAAATCGCGAGATGTTGTGTTCAGAACGGAACACAACATATCGCGATAAGTCCTCACCAAAAGGTAACCACAACGAGGGAGAAAAAAGGAAGAGAGAGAAAAAGGAAAGAAAAGGAACAGAACAAAAGATCGCTGGGGTACCTCGGGATTGCGACACCCGTGTTTACCTAAGTAGGTAATGAGGCACATTTTGGAGGATCAGACAAAAGTAAATGTTATGGGTTAGTTGGTGACCCACCGAAACGAAGACGGGATATATTACATCTAATTTCCGATTGGATATGATGGACAGAGTGTAACAGTAGGAAATAGAATGAGCTTGTTCCCGTTTCCTGGTTCGTCGGCGTTCCAGCGGTCCATGGTGACCATGAAATACACTTTTTTATCTCCTCATAATGGGACCATAGGGGACAGAGCATGTCTGGCCAGGTCGTCCGCCTTTTCATTGCCCAGGATACCCATGTGATGGGAACCCAGCAGAGTAGAATGTGAAAACCGGACAAAAGTTTTTTTTTTATAAAGTTTTATAGAACAGGAGATGTAGCTGCAACAATTCGTCAAGTGATACTTTCCAACGCGCAAAATCAGAATAAATGATGTAGTATTTTTTATGCTGATGGAGATGTGTTTTAGAGCCTCGTAAATAGCAATCGTTTCGGCCGTAAAGATGGAGCAAAAGGGGAAACTGTACTACCAGTGACAGAGTTACAGGCTAAGAACATAGTTTTCATATTAGAGCCATCGGTGATATTTCTTCATAGTTCTGATATGAATTTTCCAAGATAAAAAATTGGTGGTAAATATGTGGGTATTTGTCTTTAGTGAAGCTAAAAGGCTGCAGATAGGATATATGTTTTCCAGGGTCGTATTAAATAGGGAAAGGCAAAGCATTGATGGTTGCAAGTCGGGTGTTTCCAGTTCTGCGGATTCTGACACCTGAAGGGATGCAAGATGGACGATGACAATAAAGATTTTCCAGATGATTGTCTAAAATCAAGTTTCTCAATGGATGAGTTAGATGATACGGAAGTAATGCAAAGAGAGATTTTATTACGGATGTGATGTAGAGATGCATGACTAATTACATAAACTAGAATGGGGGACGTCCTAAAAGCACCACAGCAGATTCTGAGGGCAGTGATGCACAGTGTCAAGTTTTTTTAAAATGTAAGAACGGGTAGGCCATACACAGCAAGCGTAATCAATTTTGGATCGAATAACTGCGATACACACGAAGCATGGATTGATCAGACCCAAGAAGTGTGGAAAGATTAAGAGATTTAAGCCTTTTTCACATTTAGATCGAAGATAAAAAATCGTGGTTGGCAAACGTAGTTTTGTCGAAGTATACTAAAAATTTAACACTTGTGAACAATTTTAATAGAACCTAAAAAGCTCATGATGGAGCCCGCGTTTAGGCAGAAGTGAAGGAAGTGGTTTTCCCGCAGATATATAAACCATTGAGTGCACCACTTGGTATACGGTTAATGTTTTGTAATTGCCGCTCAATGAAGCGGATGTCTTTACCTTGTGCCGATATTTGCTTCGTCAACGTATAAACACATGAACAGTAGACGGAAGTTGGCTTAGGATATCATTCCTTAATCGAGAATAGGGTAACACTTAGACTGAACCTGCGGAACGCCCTCCTCTTGCACAAAGCAGTCAGAAAAGTGCCGTTTACGGACTTTATGCCGATAAAAGGTTGGTTGGTTGATTGAAGTTTAATGGCGCTAAATCCTCTAGGGACAAACTGCGCCAAACAAGATGAAAAAAAAAATTGGCTCAAAAACAGATTAAAGCAATTATAGAAATAAAACAAACAACATAAAACCCAAATAAAAATTAAGTTATATACAGATTAACAAGAATTGAAATTGAAAGAAAGATTAAAAATTGAAAATTAGAAAATTGAAACAAAACAAAATCATATTTCAGTATAAAAACCAGTTTGACGAAGAAAGGGGAACAAGTTTGGATGTGGAGTTTCCCCGATGATTAAATTAAGATTCGGCGATGGATTATCAAAAAATTTTATATACATTGATTTTAAACAAACACAAGAGGTTAAAATATGTGCGACTGTGTAAGGTGTCTTGCAATACGCACACTGTGAAGGAGCTTCACCCAGCAAGAGATGGGCATGGGTGAGTCTGCAATGACCCACTCGTAAACGAGTGAGTATTACGTCATGTCTCCTAGAAGGGAGTTGAGGCCATTTAATTATCTTGGTTTTAATTTCCCGCAGTTTATTTGAAGAAATGTTATCCCAGGACATCTGCCATTTATCGTGTAAAAGATCTTTGATGTAATTTTTCAAGTCAGGATAAGGAAGACCAGTGTTGAGAAAGTCACTTGCAGACCTGGTAGCCATGTCCACAAGTTCATTGCCTTTAATGCCAACGTGAGAGGGAACCCAGCTAAAAACTAGCGAGATTCCCATGGAAGTAAGGTTAGTTATTGAAGTAAGAATTTTGAAAATAATAGGATTATTACAGTTATTTGATTGCAATGAATTTAGAACACTTTGGGAGTCTGTATAGATAATAAAGTTTTTACTATTGTGATCCATCAATTCCTCTAAAGCCTTCAAAATAGCAAAGGCTTCAGCAGAAAAGATGGAGAGTTTAGGATGAAGTCTGTAGCTATTGATTTTGTCTTTAATAAGGTAGGCACAGCTGACATAGTTAGTGGATTTTGAACCATCTGTGAAAACAGAGGTGTAATTTTTATAATATTGCTTGTGATCTTCAAAAATTTGTTGATAAATGATATTGCTAGTTGAACTTTTGTCAAATGACTTAAAGGGGTTTATTATAGTAAAATTAGGAGTGTGCCAAGGATGTATTCCAATAGTTGTAGGTATTGTATCTATATTATCTAAGTTTAGGTCTTTTAAAATTTCATTTATCCTTCCCTGAAAAGGCAGAACACAAGAAGGTCTAGCATTGTATAATCGTTTAAGGTAATAATTGAGTGTATGTTGATGAATGGGATGGTCCACATAAGTTGCTGTTCTAAAGTAATACTGAAGAGATAACATCTGTCGACGTAATTCAAGAGGAGCGTCACAGCAGTCAACGTAGAGACTTTCAACAGGAGATGTTCTAAAAGCTCCGGAACACAATCGAAGAGCGGAATGGTGAATGGTATTCAGCTTTTGAAGGACAGAAACGCGTGCTGACCCATATACAGGACATCCATAGTCCAGTTTTGAGCGGATGATGGCATGGTAGATCTTAATTAGGGAAGCACGGTCAGCTCCCCATGAGGTCTTAGAAAGGATTTTGAGGATGTTGAGCTTCCTTTCGCAATTTTTCCGCAAGTTTGTGATATGGGGTGCAAAGGTTAGTTTTTTGTCAAAAATGACGCCGAGAAAATTCACCTCATTCACAATGTTGATGTTATTTCCAAGCAACTGGATCTCTGGGTCTGGGTGCAGACCTCTTTTTTTGCAAAAATGCACACAACACGTCTTTGAACTTGAAAAGCTGAAACCATTCTCCATCGCCCACTTACTGATCTTGTTAACTGCAGTCTGGAGTTGTCTGTTAATAAATCTCATATCCGCTCCTTCACATGAGATATGGAGATCGTCGACATACAAGTTTCCATTAACAGAGGGAGGTATCTCGTTCAGAATCCGATTAATTGCAATAATGAATATGGTCACACTCAATACGCTTCCCTGGGGAACCCCTTCTTATTGAATAAAAGTGCGAGATAAAGTGTTTCCTACTCTAACTCGGAAATTTCTTAAGGCTAGAAAGTTTTGAATAAAAATAGGCATGTTACCACGCAACTCTAAATCAAACAGCTTCTGTAGAATACTATAACGACAAGTGTGGTCATATGCCTTTTCTATATCGAAAAAAACCGACACCAAATGCTTCCGTTTAACGAAAGCATTTCGGATTCTGGTTTCCAACTCTATTATATTATCTAACGTACTCCTTCCACGACGGAAACCACTCTGAATATTTGATAGGTACTTATTTTCCTCCAGGTAGTATATCAGACGAACGTTTATCATTTTTTCCAGAATTTTGCATAAACAGTTCGTCAGAGCTATTGGACGGTAGCTGAGAGGATTCGTGGGGTCTTTATCAGGTTTTAAAATGGGGATTACAATAGCCTCTCTCCACGAGGAAGGAAAGCTATGTTCTCTCCATATTCTATTGTAAAGTTTTAGAAGGTTGAACATGGAAACTGAAGACAGGTTTTTTATCATTTCGTATGAAATATTATCCGGACCAGCAGAAGATTTATGGACTTTATTCAAGGCTCTTTAGTTCTAAAATGGTAAAATCAGTATTATATGGAAAGGTAAGCGAAGTTTGAAAGTTTATTGGTTTATCCTCAGCTAGGTTTTTAAGTTTTATAAAAGATGAAGAGTAATTTGAACTAGAAGATATATGAGCTAAGGATGAGGCTATTGTGTTGGCTATGTCATCAAGAGAAGTAATTAGAATATTATTATAATTTAAAATTTGGATTTGGTTGTTTGGGTAAACGCCAGAACAGCGCTTAACTTTTACCCATAAATCTTTACTAGAAATTGAGGAAGTGATACTGCTAATATACTTCACCCACGAATCTCTTTGGCTACGTCTTAAAGTGCGGCGGAAAATACTTTTACATTTCTTATAATTTGTAAAATTCTCCGTCGTAGGATGTCTTTTAAACACGGAAAACGCTTTTCTTTTTTCTTTATAAGTATTTTTACACTCTTCGTTCCACCATGGCTTTGTTTGCTTTTGAGGATGGCAGGATGATTTTTTAATAGAAGTGTCAGCTGCAGAAATTATTGTTTTTGTAATCTGATTAACTGCTTCATCAATGGTATTATTGTCGACCATGTCTGTAGTGATATTGGCTAGGATACGAAATTTATCCCAATCAGCTGAACCTAGAATATAACGAGGAACACGCTGATTGGCATTGGAGCTATTATTGTGAGTTAGGATAATAGGAAAGTGATCACTATTGTAAAGGTAAGAATCCACTGCAAAATTCCAGAACGGAAAAATTTGAGGGCTGGATATTGCTAAATCTAGGGAGTGAAAGGTTCTTGTAGGAGTATGTAGGTAAGTATGTTGGTTTCTATTGTAGATGCACAGATCATGGTCAGATATTAGTTTTTCAATTTGGCGACCCCGTTTATTAAGGTTGGGGCTACCCCACAGTGGACTGTGGCCATTCAAGTCCCCAACAATAATAAAAGGGACTGGAAGTTGATTAATAAGGTTATTAAGAGTACTCTGAGAAATGGTATTGTTTGGAGGGATATAGAGGTTACAGACAGTTATTAGAGAGTGTATGTGTATTTGAACAGCAACTGCTTGGAGGTCAGTATTAATGTTTAAAGTTCTGAAAGGGTAGTCATGAGAAGTGAAGAGGGCAACACCACCACAAACCCTGCCCCCTTCTATGTAGTCTTTTCTGGTAGTACTGTAACGTTTTATTTTGGCTGATTTATTGCTGTCAAGAAGGGTCTCTTGAAGTGCAAAACAAACAGGATGGTATTTATTTACGAGATCTCTGATATCAGAGACGTGACATTTGAAGCCATGGCAGTTCCAAGATAAAAGCGCCATTGTAAAAAATGGAGAGGAAAAGGATGGAAATTATGCAGGTTGGGTCTTAGCCCACATGCCTTCAGAGTCCGATTGATCTGTCAACATATCCTCTTCCGATGTGACATAACCTTTGATTGAATCGTCCTCAGCAGTTGGACGATTTTTTAAGAAGTCTTTTTTCGAAAGTTGACATTTCAAAGGTTTCTTAGAGGATTCGTCCTCGACGAAATCCTCCAGGAGATTAAAACTTTTATTTTTTAATTTTTCTTTTAGTCTTGCAGCTGTAATTTTTTGATGTTTGGGCGTCTTTTGTTTGGATGGAAAATTGCTAATCTTTGCTTTAGATATGAGTTTATTTGAAACTTGGGTTTTGGGGGTTAATTTACCTTTAGGTACGCGTTCATTTAATGGTTTTGGCATAATTACGTTTTCAACTGTAACAGGTTTATTTTCTATTTTTGAGAGTGAATTACGAGGAGGTTTAGGACTATTGGAAACGGATGGCATATTTTCAGTTTGTGTGCTTATTGTTTTGCATTGTTTTACAGCTGCAGCAAAAGAAATTCCAGGTTTAGGGGTACGATCTTCTACAAGTTTCCTAGCTTCAGGATAAGAAATGTTATTTTTGACTTTAACTGCCTGTACTTCCTTTTCAAGTACCCACTTAGGGCAAGTACGGGAAAAGGCAGGATGGTCTCCTTTGCAGTTGACGCATTTAGGTTTTGATTTGCAGTCAACGCCGTCGTGGCCAACTTCTGCGCAACGAGGGCAGGTAATGGAACCACGACATGATGTTTTAGAATGTCCAAAACGTTGGCATTGAAAACAACGTAATGGATTGGGAACAAAGGGACGTACAGGGCATCGAAGGTATCCAGCATTAATATGAGATGGCAGTGATGGAGTGTTGAATGTGAGAATAAGGTGTTTAGTCGGCAGAATTTTGCCGTCTCGACGGATGGTAATTCTTCTTACTCCACAAACATTCTGCTGTTTTAATCCTTCTAATATTTCTTCATCGGAAACGTTGTAAAGTTCACCTTCTGAGATAACACCTCTACTAAAGTTTAAGGTGCTATGAGCAGAGACAGTCACAGACAGCTCTCCGAATTTGGTGCATTTTAGTAGATTGGAGGCTTGCTTTGTGTCTGCTACTTCAATCAGCAAGACACCAGATCTTAATTTTTTCACTGACTTTACCTCACCGACAGATGTTGATAAGCATTTGTGTATAAGAAAAGGCGAGACAGCAGAAAAGCTGCCCTCTTTTCTCTGTACTGTAAAAAATTTCGCAAGACTTAGGTTAACATGAACATCATTGTGCCCCTTTTGACCCAAGGGGAGAGGTTGTGGGGGGGTTGAAGATTCCATAATTGAAAGGAAGTTGTTCAGATCCCGGCGGCACCACCCACCATGGAGCCCAACAAGGGGATGCTAAACGCTCCCAAAAAGGGACATAAAGTCGCACCAGTGCTAACCGGGATCTATACGCGCACAGCTACCCCTTAAGCAGCCTCGACCAATTAAAGTGCCCAGCAGGTAACCGATTGCTTGGCCCAGGCCAGTGACAAAAGTCGTCCGACCAGCCGATTGATGTAGACGGGACCATTCTACACCACCGTTTACCCGAAGCAGGGGCCAAAGTAATGTGTTGGTTTCCCTCAATTACCAGGATCCCCCTTTCCGGGGACACGGGTCTCCACGCACGGCAAACACGTGGGTGGTTAACAAATCGCGAGATGTTGTGTTCAGAAAAGGAACACAACATATCGCGATAAGCCCTCACCTCCGAAAAGGTAACCACAGCGAGGGAGAAAAAGAAAAAAAGGAAGAGAAGAGGAAATAGGAAAGTAAAGGAACAGAACAAAAGATCGCTGGGGTACCTCGGGATTGCGACACCCGTGTTTACCTAAAGTAGGTAAACCCCCTGAGGGGCGATAAGAAAGGAAGTTTTTAATAAAACTTGGTAAGTTACCTCTAAAACCTATAACGATGTTAGATCGCGAAGAATGCCATACTCCAGGTGCGATCGTAAGCCTTTTCTATATCAAAGAAAACTGAATCAAGTGATTGCGCCTCAGAAAGGCACTACGAATTTGATTCTATGTAAAGAATGTTATCCACGGTAGACCTATTTTTCCTGAAACCACTCTGAAAAGGATGGATGTGATGTTCATTTTCTAAGATATAAACGACTTATTAACCATTTTTTCCAGTAGTTTACATAAGCAGCTATGGGCATGGGACGATAGTTGTACGGATTACGGGCGTCTTGGTTTTATTGATTGGGATAATAATAGCTTGTTTCCAAGATGTTGGAAATGTTTGTTCAGTCAGATTTATTGTAGAGATGAAGCAAGTTTATAAGAGAATTATGAAAAGATTTTAGCATATTAAATGAAATGCGTCAGGAAGGTATTTACAGACTGACGTAGACAGGATACAGTTCTGTATATCAAAAGGATTGTAAGGAAGATTTACTGAGGTCTTAAAGTTTAAGGTTCGTCTTTCAGAGATGGTTTTGTAGGAAAGGAATTGCTTTGAATATGAATGTTTGCTAGAGGCTGAATAAAACGCTTTACCAATAGTATTAACGATATCTTTAATATGTGAGATAATATTCCCATTATATGAAAGAGTGGAGATAGGATGGTTATAATAAATACCCATTGCCCTTTTGCACCATTGCTTTGCACCATAACTCTTTACTAGAAGTAGAATTGGAGATGCTCGAAATGTATTTAACCCAAGACTCCTTCTGGGAACGGCGTCTGACCTTTCTGGCGTAAGCTTTTGCTTTATTAAAAGCGATAAGGTTAGTAGTAGTTGGGTACCTACGGAAGATACTCCAGGCTTTCTGCTGCAGTTTCTTAGCACGAAGACAATCGGAGTTCCACCACGGTTTTTTATTTTTTCTGTTGGTACGAGATTTTGAAATACAGACATCAGCAGCTTTAATATAGTGGATGTTACATTATTAACTGCTTCGTCAACGGTGCCAGTAGTTATGCCAGGAGTGATAACGGCGAGTGA